>JAFLJL010017726.1:24396-80440 GCA_018398815.1 Conus ventricosus | reverse complement strand
CAAAATATTAGCTACACCTTACAGCTTTTTTCTTTTTCAATCCCAGAAGAAAACTGAAGAGCTTTGAATGAAAGGACCTCTAGATTTCCCATTTTCTCCTCTTTGGACCAAATAATTCTCCAACAGAATCCTTACATATGGCTACGGGAAAGTTTTTTAAGGTGGTGCTGGAATTGGCCTAAAATCGTTCCCTTCCATCTTTTTCACAAGAACCTGAACTTTCCATAAAAGAAAAAGTCGGTGGATTGGGGGTGGGTTTTTGGAATTTTGGGGCGAAACACCGTTTTGTCCTTTGTGTGTTGTGTGTTGTGTATGGTTTGGTTGTGGGGGGTTGGTGTGTGTGTGTGTGTTTTGATTGGTTGTGTGTCTATTTATTGTATTTTATAGGATTTGTATGACTTCTTCCCTAGTGTAGCAATGTACTTCCTGCTTCTTTGTTGTGTGTTGTGTGTTTTTTTTTTTTTTTTTTTTTCTTTTTTTTCCTGTTTCGTCATCTTTGCCCCAAATTTTTTGCTTTAAACTCTGAAACAACTTGAAGTTCCCTCACTCATAAAAGAAGACTGATGTGGTGGTTATTCTGTCTGCAAACAGTATGAAAAACATTGTCAACAGATAGAAATGTTTTTCCCCCCGCTCCCACCCTGTCCCCTTGCACCTTTTGTCCTCTTTAAGAACTTTTAGATTAAAAAAAATATTGGGTATTGAATAAAAAAGAATAGAACCTAAGTGTTCCACTCCATAATGTTTGCATCTTGGTGCTATGATTCAGTTGAAATGTCCTGAATAAATTTTGTTTAACCAAATCTACTTGCCTATGAATGTCAGCCTTGCATGCAAGCGACTCGCACCTTTTTAAGTGATTATCAGAAAGGATGACTCTGTATGGTGAGAAATTTGGTTTTTCCGCAGTTTCTTTCTCTTTGTGTGTGTGTGTTTGTAAAAAGTAAAAAAATGTTCAGTACTTCGGGACTGTAAGGCACTTCATTGTATTACTATTAGGCACAAGAGTAACTGAGGATCAAGTAAATGTTTACAACCAGAATCCAAATCTTGAGCCAGGTTCATTCGTATATTGAATCACTTATCACAGTATCTTGCCATGTAAGTAGCCAGTGCCTCGTGTTTGCTTGGATGGGCATATATGTGCTGTCAGGGGTCTGGTTTTTCTCTGAACTTTCCTGGAAGGGAACTCCTCAGTGCAGATGGGCTCTCTCCATACATTTGAAAGAGGTGGTGAAGCAGCTTGGACACATAACCTGTAACGGTGTAAGACAGTTTGTTAGTAAGTAAAGTATACACTTTTAATTGGACTGTTCTTGTGATTATCCAGACAAAGAAGAAAAGGGAACAATGTAAATCAGACCATCTACCTCTACACACATTCCTCTGCCCCTCCCCCCCCCCCCCACACACACACACACACACACAACTTACACACACACACACCCCCTCCACCACCTCCCACAGTGGCCAAAGATGAAAACAAGCAACTCGTACTCATGTAAAAAACATGAACAGACTAATTGTAGGCCATTGAACAGTAGTTTTAACCTTTGGCCCAACAAAGTACATAATTGCATGGCGAGTGGAAGGGAAAGACTAAATAAAAGATAATAATGACATGTGTGTTTCTTAAAGAATGCAAACATCACAAACATTCAAATAATGCAGACAAGAAAATATGATAAGAATTGAGATAAGACATTAGACATGTGAGTACTGTGCCACATAAATAGCAATGATCAATAGATGACTACATGAAACATGTAATTATAAAATTGGGGAATGGGTTTTGGTCAAACCTTCAACTTCCCAGTGTCCATATCAAACTCAACACACTCCATAGTCAGTAATGTTATTTACAAGAACAGGAGGAAAGCACAAAGAAAAATTAAAGGCCCCACATCAGTATGTAGGCTTTATAACTCACCATAGGTTGGATCAGACTTCAGCCTGCGTATGCTAGTATACCCCCTTCTTGGCCCATGGGAAATAATGGCCATATTACCACAACAGCCCCTCACTCCTCCTGAATATATCCCCTCTCACAATTTTCATTGTAATGCAGGCAGCCAGGAATCAGCCTGCACAAATGTTCCACATGCTGTTAAGGCCATCAATCAATATAAATGAATATTGTTGTGTAACCCCTTTCAATAAATTCAAATTAATAAAGTGATTAACCCATTCCTTCAGTGCCCAGCGTGCAATGCACAACCCCCCCCCCCCCCCCCCAAAAAAACAAAAAAAAAAAATGTGCCTCCGCCAGTGCTATTAGAACAGCATCCACTCTAACCATTGCCACCCCCACCTTTACGCTACCCCATGCCTCTCCTGACATGCCGCAAGCATCCCTTTCCATGCTTGTTCATCTCAATCCACACAGACCACAGGCCTGTTGTCACTTCTGTTATGTCGGTCAAACCACATGTACACTGGTGATCCACACAGACCACAGGCCTGTTGACTTCTGTTGGTGTCAGTCACCTCCCATACACACTGGTGATCCACACAGACCACAGGCCTGTTGTCTTCTGTTTGTCAGTCGCCACAAGTAACACTGGTGACCACACAGACCACATGCCTGTTGTCTTCTGTTTGTGTCAGTCACCTCATACACACTGGTGATCTCACACAGCAGACCACAGGGCCTGTTGCTTCTGTTGTGTCAGTCACCACAATGAACACTGGAGATCCACACAGACCACAGGCCTGTTGTCTTCCTGTTGTCATTCCGCCACATGTACAACTGGATGATCCACAACAGACCACAGGCCCTGTTGTCTTCTGTTTGTGTCAGTCACCTCATAACACACGGTGATCCACACAGACCACAGACCTGTTGTCAGTCACCACATTTACACACTGGTGATCCACAAGGCCTGTTGTCCTCTGTTGTGTCAGTACACCTCATACCCACTGGCTGGCTCACTGTTTGGAAAGTGTGAACAAAGTCCATCCCCTTGGCTGTTGGCTTCACACTATTCAAAGGCAAGGAACTTTCACAACAATGTGATTAGCGTCATAGCTGAGTGGGGGAATCCTTTAACTTTTGTCGCAAGCCAAGTCCTTGGTAAAACCTCTGGGGTACACTAAGCTTAAGAATGGGATAGGCCAAACCAACAGAAATAATTGGTTGGTGTGGCACCAAAAGCCACACTATTGATCCAACAGATTATTCAGTTCAGAAGCACTTGAAGGTTAATTGTGTTTGAGATCAAGCAGAACATTTTCCCTTTACCATGATATAGTCCTTTAAACTGGTTCAGCCAAGCTTATTGATTAGTATGCTGGATGGTTTGGACGTGGCTATAGATCAACAGAATAATAAATAGTTCTTATCAAGAACTAGATTACAAGGAAATCCACTTTGTACCAGTAAAATGCAACTTAGTAACCAAAACCTGGTGTACATTCCTAGCCAAGAAAAGGCTGTGTGCTTCGGACAGAAATGACTCACACACCAAAGACTGGTGAAATGCCGTCCCGCTGTGAGGTTTGTGAGAAGGTGACAGCTTCTTGACATACATGGAGAAGGTAATTAATTTCAATGATGTTGTAGGATAGCAAGGTAATCCTCAGAGTCCTGTCAACAATATATTTTTGGTAATCAATGCTTTCCATATCTTTATTGAAAACAAAAATACATTATTCACACAAAAGAAAAGAAACAGGCAAGACATTTGACATTTGTATGTGGGAACACTAACACAGAAAAATTGCAACCACTATGACAATCTTGGAATGCAACCAGAATATTAAGGGGAAAAAATGGGAAAAATCAGTACATGCTTCTAGAAAAATGGTTGGAGACCAGTCTGAAAAAATGCAGCTTCAGACAAAGTTTTCAACCTGTAGAAAGTAGAACTCTGCAGTTGAAAACCTGCTGATTGGTGATTCTACCAATTAGACTGTGTTCAGTCGATTATGATGGACTCTGCCAGTAAGAAAATACACAAACTCTAGTACACAACAGTCAAAAACGAGTCGGTGCTATTACCATACAACTCACCCCGTGTGAACCAGTCTTTGGTTCTTTCATCGCCACTTCAACTGTCCATGTTGGCAAGGTTGGATGTCTCCTGAATCACCGTTGTGTTTTTGTTCACAAGGTGGAAAGACAAACTCTTTCTCCCACCCTTGGCCTTCATCACTTCCCCCTTTTTCCATCCTGTGTTTGAGGCTGCCACCCAGTGAAGATGGTTTAACATGGATTTTCCTCCAATCCACCCACCTTTTCCATCCCAGCCCTGTTTGTCCAACCTGGATCAGTTTTTTTGGTCGGACCTTTATCATCAACATAAGGCATAATCAAACTTGATTTTAGGCCCATTTGAATGTGCATAGCATTACTATTTGACAACGAAAGCGAATGGTTACACAAACTCCTCAATAAATCGAATATTTTTACTTGACAATCCACATTGCTTATGATGTGGTTTTAACATGCCACATATAATGGTAAATCAATGCCACACACACACACACACACACACCACACGCTCACACACAACACACACACAATGAACAAGGTTCCATTAAAGTGTATTTATTTCCTCATTTGAAAATTGAAACTAGATTGTTCAACATTCCTTACCTATTTTTCAGTATGCAAAAAGATAGTTCCAACATTCCTTACCTAATTTTCCAGTATGCATGCAGTTGGCGTGGCAAGACTTAATCTGAACACAGTTGTTATGATTTGCACTTACTTTTTGCGACATGGCCACAACCAATCGAAGGTAATGCTTTGACATTGGCTTCTGCTCCCTGATTATTTTTCGTTTTGTTTATTCGATCAGTTGACAATGGAGCCAAATTCAAGGCCAGCCTCATGCAGGAAAAGGAATGTTCTCTGAGACCCTCCTTTTCACATCTGGCAACTTATCCCAACCTCAACTCATTGCTCTGCAAATGACAAGTGATCATTCAGAGATCAAAGCAAACCATGAAAAAGTATAAAACAACAACAAATCAGATGAAGTCATGAGTAACTTCAGTATGCACAGTGGATACTCTTATAACTGCAGAAGGTGAAGATACAGTTCCTACTCTAAAATCTTAGGCAAAAAGGTTATTGTTTTTATGCTTGTCCTGCTAAAGATTGGCAAGATAAAGAGCATCACTCTTTCCCAACCATTTTAAAAAAATAAGATAACTTGGGCTGCCATTCACCTATGAACAAATAAGAATTTAAAAGAGGTTAAGATGAGTATTTAAAGGTATCCGTACATATGGAACTTTACGCTGAACAACTTGCATCATCAATAACTTTGTTGATGCGGCCATTCTATGGTGTTGAATCCACCATATTTGGCGCAGTGCCCTGGACTTTCCCACTTCTTTCATCTCCTGACAGCTCAAGCATGCCCCCCCACACTTTCAAGCTTTCAATCACTTTGCTTTTTTCTTCCAACCAGACATTTATACTGAAGGTTAAGGTATTTCTGCGGTGGCTGTAAAATGACTTGTCCTGACAAACCTTGCCATATTGAGGGCAGTCCAGCAAGTCGTAATGTTTTGGTCAGCAGGGAACCCTGAAAACTAATTCATGAAGACAGCAGGATATACCCTACCGGCATTTTCGCCGATGAGAGGCTGGCTACTCCACAGCCTGACCATACTACACCTGTCACATTTTGCAGTGAACAGAGAGCATGGTCCCCAATCTTCTTTCCAGCTCTGGCATGGACTGGACTGCAGGCAGGCAGGAGCACACCTTGAACAGATCAAGGAGGGAGACTGGAAAAACCAGGTACTTCCTCTCCACAAAGCTGGCACAGATTGGACTGGACTGGCCGAACTGACCCCATCAACTTGGTTCTTCGGTCATCCTGGGGAAAACAATCATACAACTGTGACTGAGGACATGGACATGAACTGATATTAGAATAAAATGAAAGTACAATTTCTGATTGGTAAACATGGGGAAAAAAATCCTAATGAAATGTGAATGTAAAAAAAAAAGTGGTCCTATGGGGGGGAGTAAACAGAAATAATTTTTTAAAATGAGTATTTCTATTTCTAAAATTGCACAACAGCAGCTGGGTAATGATATTTGTACCTTCAGGTTCAACTCTTGTTAGAGTAAATCAGCTCTTATAATTTTTTGAGGAACTACATTACTCTACTGACCTGACCCAATCTTCCTGTGGCATGGGACTTACGCTCTGTGGGTCAAAGTCCCTGGTCAGAAACCATATCGGAGTTTCCACGAGCCATACTCGATGGTGTCAATCCCTCATCCCACATCATGGACTGGGCTGGAGGTGCATCTTACTGATGTGGATTGGGCTGGAGCTTGCCAGGGGAGGTTCATGAAGTAACACTGACAGAAACAGCTGAAAGAACTCTCAGTCTGGACTGCTGGTCCCACAACATATGGGCTTCACCCAAATCCCGAAAACAAAAACCTATGGGGCTACACACTCAGACATTTTTGGCAACCCACCATTTTTTAACTACCACATCACAATGAATGACGTACTTTGGTGTTCAGTTGCAATTGTCCGAAATCAAAATGTAAAAAACATAGCACTCTCACTTTTGCACAGGAAAGAAACATGTTGCTACAGCCATATGATATCAATAAAATTAATAGTTCCCCCCCCCCATCATCAGTACTCACAACAGAATAACCACATCCCGGATTGAATTAGCTGAGAGTGCAAAGAACTAAGTGACTGCTGGCCTGCAGTTTCATCGTTGACTCATGATCCCCATATGTGAGCGTGTCAAGCCTGTATCCCTGTAGTAGTCCATAACAACTTGTGACCAAGGAGGTATGCTTGTTTTATCAAGTACTAGTTGACTGAAAATTGCTTCTGTAAGCCATCTTCACCCCCTCCCTGTCAGGTAGTCAACAATCCGCAATCCTTTGCCCATAACTCCTGTGAAACAGACCTTGCCATGTTAACAGTATTCATCTCCACCGCCCCCCCCGCCCCATCTCTAGCCATCTTCCTCCATAAAACACACACACACAACACACACCCACACACACACACACCCACTCACACTGTAATAAACTGTGCCTGTTTTAATGGACACAACTCACCTTTGCTGCGTTTGTAAGTGTCATGTTGGACTGAAACACCTCGTGCGTGACATCCAGTGGACTGATGTTGGATGCAGCAGCCATGTCAACTGTCAGCAAGTGAGGAGGACATGCAGCCACACTCCCATGTTCAGCATCGTCTGTGTCTGGCACATCCTCCCAGTGCACATTCGGAGTCACCAGGGCTCTTCCATTCCCCGCTGACGTCTGCTCTTGTAACACCCCATCTTTGCACTTTTCATGTCCAAGATGCTCTGACTTTAAAAGATGAGGAATTCAAAATAAAATATGCAAAGAATTTCTTTTATTCACTCTGTGTTATACATTAATGCGCACACGATACAACACACATATAACTGTTAAACAAAGAAATCAAGTATATTACTACAGAGAAATAGACAGACAAATGCATAACTCCCTACATACATATTAATCAACCAGCAAAAATCAAAAACGCACACACCACACATACACGAACAAGTATCGTTCCCCATTCTCTATCCCCACACAACCCCCACCCCACCGGTACAACATGAATATGCATATAACTGTCCAATATAAATAATGTAGTTGAAATGGGTTGGGGTCAAAAAGTACAGCAGCAAAAATAAGTACACACCTATTTTAATCGTCAGTCTCCTTGTCCATTTTATCTGTCACCTGTGATCCCACACAAACACGTATCAATCAGTAAGAGCAACAATCTTGATCAAATTGGTGGTGCCCTCCCCATTTACAAATGCATTATACTGGTCCATTCTGTGTACTGGATTTTTAACAACGCCAACAAAGTTTAGGTATCGTGTTGTACATTCTGTCTTTTACATAAGAGCAATAACATTTTGCTAGCAAACGAATATGGTCCAAATGATCAGACTGAATATACGGTTTCATTCCAAAGATTTCTTTTTATTTAATAAAGTCATATGCTGTCACACCATTATAGTAAACAAAAAATTGACCAAAAAAAATTCTCAACAAACCCATCAATAGCTTACAAAACTGCTCACCGACCATGAATTTTTGGGGCAAACAAAAAGTGAACATATTTGATGCACATGTTCAGTCAAGTAGCATTTTTTTCCCCAACATTTACCTTGTGGAAATCTGTAAAGAGTAAAGAAAACAAAACAATAACCAAAAACAAAGTGCCACAAATCTATGTACGAGAGAGTGTGTGGTGGTGTGTGTGGTGTGTTGTGTTTGTGAGTGTTTGTGTAAGTGTGTGTTGTTGTGTGTGTGTGAGAATGAGTGGAGTTGTTGTGACTTAGAGTGGTGTGAGTGTGATTGTGTGGATATAACTCTACGCCACACACACACACACACATACACAATACAAAAGTGAATGCACGAAATGACTACAGACGTAATGCGTTCTTAGTAAGGTCGCCACGACGATCAGAATGCAAAGTAAACAAAATTCGAATACCTTGCGTACTTCACGTTTCCTTATCCTGGCCATTCACCGAGTTGATCCTGGTGACAGTCTCCAAGTGTCTTTCAGTCCGCATCTTTTTTTTTTCAGAGGCATCCGCGCATTTGTTCTGTATGAGAGAAGGAAAGGTTCATGTTTCTTCAGCTCTGCGCTTGGTCGGAATCCAAGCACCCTTTCAAACAGGGGCGCCGTGTACACCGTCCTTTCCAAAATCGCTGGTCTTGAAGTGCAAGCCACAGATCAACGTCGTTTATCTTTAGGACCGTCGAAATTCATTTCGATATAACTTCACAAAGAAACACACGTCGTCGAAGAATGATTTCAGTTTGGAAAGCATGTGTGCTGATTCCCACTTTTTTAAATACGCTAGAATTGGTATTGCAAAAAAACACCGAACATGGACGCCAGTCAGCGACCCAATCTTCTGCCGGTCTCAGTGTCTGGCACAGGCAAGTGCAGGCGCATCACTTCATCCATCTCAGACGACCACTCTGCCTCTTATTTAAAGTAACCTTCGGTTTTTCTGCGCGTTTTTTGCTGTGCTCGATGAAAAGCGAAAGTAGACTCTTGCGAAGCATATTGTGTGACACACAAGTTCCTGTGCACCGAGAAAGTTAATCCAATGGAAATGTCCTTAGAACCACTATACACGTTATTTTTAAAGAAAAAAGGGGGGTGAGTACACTTTTAAATTAACGGGGCTTAAATACCAGTACAAGCAATCAAAAAACAAACAATAATATATGTTTGCTGAAGACTCCAGTACAACCAGCAAACTATTACCGTTTGGTTTAAAAGTAAGGTACCTTTATTTACCGGGGGAAGCAGAAGGGGACACTCGCATCAGGGCAACAGATCCAGTTTGGAGTGTTGATCCGTATGAAATAAAAAGAATTGTAAAGATGAATCCGCCCGTGTATTATTTACGAGAAACTGACACAACAAAACAACCAGCTCCCCAAAGATCTTTGTGAAGGAAGAACTGCAGATAATCCCACCAGGCACAGTTCCGCTTAATTAATTTACGTAAATATATTTGAGTTTAAAATGGAAGCTCAAAAGGAAGCACAGAACGAAACAAGAATGATAAAGGAAGAGACCTTAGAAATGATACGGGAATCATTTCATGCGTGTTCTGCTATTAGGGGAACATTTGTGAAGATTAATCAATGCATGCTAAACCATCCAGATCACCTACAACCCAAAATCCCAAATTGGGAAAAAGAATATCTTGAAATAATAGAAAAAATTCGAGCACATCAAGCAAACATGAAAAAAGAATTAGCCGAATTGGATGAAGCTATGATTGATCTTATAATAAAAGTTGATGAAAAATATAAACCCCCTGTTTATGCGGTCCTCCAGTGCCCGATTGCATATGAAAACTCTGGTTTAACAAATACTCGTTTAGTGTTTGTTCTATCTAATGACTTCTTTGTTACAACAGTTGTGTTGATCTCATGTAGATTAGATCATAGTTTTGCGTTGTCATGTTGAAAAGTCTTATTGTCAAACAATGCTTCTTTGTAGTTGTCATGTGATATGTTTGACTGCACAACACTGCGAGATATTCCTTTTGCTTTCTTAATGGTTTTCTCCTGGCTCGAAATACTGTACATTTTCGACCTTAAACCAATAAACTCCTCAATCACCTTTCCAGATAATTCATCCTTCATCTTTCCTAAAACCTTCTTATTAGTAATTGAATGCAAAGGCGAATCTTTAGGGTAATCAGATGTGTCATACCATCCTGCATGCCCTTTAGCTACTTCTATTTCCATGTCTTTATAGATGTCTTCAGTAGGGATATCTATAACAAAACTATCTGTATCTGTGTAAAGTACTTTGGACTCTGGATACAAGGGTTTAAAGTAGTCATAAAGAAATTCTAACATCAAAAGCTTTGATAATTCTAAAACATTAAACCCAATAAATACAGGTTTGTCCAATTTAACTTTCTTTTTTTTCATTATTATGCCAAAAAGCTGATCATGAAATCTTCTGAAGTCCTGATAATTAGGTTTTGAAGTTAGCTTAATTGCTTCGTTCTCTCTGGTGACCAATCTGACATCTTTGCGCTTGTGTGGATTCTCCATAGTCTTTCCAAAACAGCTGTTGTTCATCAGCTTGAAAATGTCTTTTTCTGAAGCATCTGTGGATTTAGTTCTGAGATCAGTGTTCTTCATGATGTATGGTTTCATGAACTGTTCTTGATCAAAAGCAATTATACGATGAACAGCTGTCAACTTCAAACCATGTCTTAAATAAAATTGCAGAAGTCTGTAATGACAGACATAATTTTTTTGCCTCGAAGATTAGGCACAAGTTTAGGCGGCTCTGTTTTCGCCATCTTTAGGCTTTCTGCAGCTAATGGATAGTCATTATGCAGGTCATGGAGTTCATGAGGATATTCTAAGTCAACTTCTAGAATGAAACCACGCTGTTGATCTGGCGTTAAACTGCTCAACCACTTTAATGCCTTTTGAATATTTTTCGGATTGTCTTCTGTGTGCATTTTAAAGTTGCGTAATGGAAGTGATTGCGCCATAGCCCAACCATACAGATTGTTTGCATCTAAATACATGAGATAGTTAGACCTTTTACTTGGATCATAGTCGTCCAAGTATTTGTTGTTTGCTTTACAGTAATGATGCGACGCCATACTAATTCCTCCACGCAATCCGTTTTCAATCATCTGAATCATTGGTAAATCTGACAATAAATCAATCTGTACTCCAGTAAACTTTAAGAAAGCATCCCAAACTCATCCCGGGCGCAGAAATGTAATGCGCGGGATCCAGGCTATAATGTTAAATGCAGGTCTTTCTATAATTTTCAAAGACGTCCGCCAACAAACATGTATCAGCCATCAAGTATGAATCATGATAGTCTCCCATCGTTTTACACTCTAACTTCTGCCATGCTTCTTGAGCATGCTGGTAATCAGAATCACTGATGCCCTTTCCTCTAAGACGAGAAAAGAACGCCTCTTTAGGTGGAAGCGTATCTTCGTCAAACCTTTCCCAACTGTCCATGTACTCATAAGGGTAAACACCCTTTCTAACAAGAGCTGAGTCAAAATATTCTTCCGTTATTGGGCAGGACTTTAAGGACATAGCCAGCGACTCTAATGAACCCATCATGTGTTGCATAGAGTCATAAAAAGACATGTTATTCAGATTAAAACACATGTACTTTTCTGATGACTGTGCGATGCATGTTACCCTGAAGGCGCTGTCTACTGCTTTCATTATAAGGTGGGAGTCATAACCTCGCAAGTTGTGAAAGAAGATGGGTAATTTCCATGTCCTTGGGTCAAACTTTAGTTGAAGATTGCAGTTGTTGTGCGCTGCTCCTCTGAACTTCCCACTAATGTGATCATGGTCTCTTACTGTTGGATTCGCTGCGTCTGATGAGAGGCCTAAACCACAAATCCAACAATGTGTGGCTGAGCCATACTGTTGTTGGTCTTCAGGCGTCATCATAATTTCAGATAAATTCAGATTATTAGAACAGTCATTACGCAATTGCTGCATGCGTTTTAAGAAGTATTTTGCAGCATCTGGTCCTGTATATAATTCTGGCGTTGAATGAGCGCCATCCAACCTGACAACGATGAAAGCGAATGAGCAAATCTGATGATTACTCTTTAAGACTGTGTTTGGAAGTCTCTGCGGGGTTGGTCCTTCATAAGGAACAATAAGCGACTCGAAGTCTGCGTAAACAACATATGGGCTCGTTTGCATCCGTTTCCAGTTCTTAAAACTAACTTTACTGCCTTCGGGGGGTATAATTAGTTCTGTATCACAGTCAACTGGGCCGATACAATGTTTCTTATGTTCAAGCGCAGCTTTATCGGATGGAATTCTTGTTAAACATTTTCTGCAGAATTCTTGTTTGCCATGATCTTTTGAAGTATGCTACATTAGTCTACTCATTGTGCGTATCAATGTGTAATGTGGTAGCCCTGCTGGTGAAAACATCAGTAGTAAGTCAACATGGCTTTTGTCTGGCTCGCCAATCGTTGGACTGTTCTTGGACACTCTAATAGGCAGTAGATTTGTTTCCTCATCCCATGTGTAGATATTAACAGTTATTGGTTTGTTTTGTTCTTCAAACTGATCAATTTTGTCCACGCTAACAGGAAAGGATATTCCACTAAAGTTAAGATCATTGATGTAAGGGTGATAGTTAGACACTCTCTCTGCGTTTTTGCGGACGTAATGCAGCCTTGCGAGAACACACCACATAAAACATTTGTTGTCTGTATTCTTTATGTTTAGAACTGCTCTTTTTGCAACTAATGCTGGAGGTAGTGGAATGTAAGACCTGCCTACAATTGGCGCATACTTAGCTGTTTTAATTTAATCTCTATGACTTCGCCCTCTGACCAACCAGAGCCTCTCATTTTGGCTTCTTCAGCGGCCACATCAAACTGTGTAAGCAGTTGGTTGCCCAACCAGTGTTAAGTCATTATGAGAAAGAATAGTCTGTTGTTTTGTTGAAACCCAGACTTCTAGATTTTCTTCATTTATTGTTACATAGTCGATTAAAACAGCTAACATTACTTTAACTGGCGGGTCTATTGTTAGTTTACCCGGAACTTGAGAAATAGCATAACCAACACTTGCCCGTACGCTTGTTGAATAATGACATCTAGACTGATATCATTTAAAGCTTTTGTTAAAACTTCTTCCTTACGCATTGCTTCAAACAATTCGTCTGGACCTTCATATATCTTATCCATGCTGAGTTTCTTTTCTAACTCAAAATATTTATTTAAATTAAAAAAAATACTTAATCAGAATCAATATCAACGGTCTTTTTTGTGTTTGGACTCATAAACTAAAGTATAAACACCCTTTGGCGTTGTTAATGTGAGCTGTTTAGAACAGAGTTTTAATGTTTCGTTTACTTTTTTTAAACATTCCTTTTTTATCTGCTCGGTGTCAGGCTGTTGAGAAAAACTTGCCCTTGCCTTTCTTTGAAGATCAAACTTTTGTCTTTTGTAGTCATCAAAATCAGCCTGTAAACGACTAAATTCTTCATCCGTGATGTTTGAGTCAGCTAGCGCTTTATTTATAGTCAGTTTGAAGGAACTAAGTTTTGCTGTTATTAGTTGAACCATAGCTGTGTGCTTTTGGAGTTTAGTTTTTATTTTTTTGCTAGCAGCACCTACAGCTAATGAACACAGGCCAAGAGCTAAAGACAAACCGCCTAGAGGTAAAGCTGCGGGTGCACCAACGCCTGTTGCTAAGAGACCAACGCTTGTCCCTGCTGATAGAGCACTTACAGTTGATGCTCCAGTATTAACATAGGTAACAGCATTAAGGCAGCAGAATACCTTCGTTTGGTTTTGCTGTATTTTGAAAGGTCCTGCTCTAGTTTTTGTTGCATTTGTGTAATGTTGGTTAATCTGAAGGTTTTTATGTCGGGGTTTTCTACTATCCCTTCTTTTGGCGGCTCTGGTGTTGTAGACACAGTTTGGATAAACCGTAACAGACATGCTTTTAAAAATGAAAAAATAATTTAGTATGGTGCTTCTTTAAATCTGTTATCTTCAATGTTCAGCTGCGCATCATATATTAAAAACAAATGTACATTAAGTGGTTCATCAACATCTTTTTCTTTATCAATTTGAATGTTTATTACGTCTTTAACCTTTCTCCCCCACTTCCATGCAACTGATTATCCTCTGTTGACCTTAGGTCAATCCATAAACCGTATTTTGTTGTTAAATAATCATCAAGCCTAACACTGTGAAGGTGTAGATCTTTAGACACAAGGTCTACTGTCGGACTTCTACACCTCCCACCCCAAACAATTTTCTTATTTCGTCAAAATGCTGATAAGGTCTAAGCCCGCTAGCATAGATTTGGTTAGGACTACCCTCAATCGAACATTGTACTTTTGTTATTTTTGGATTAAAAAACTTTTCACTTGCTCTTGCGAATGGTTCTTCATCTTCACACAGCAATAAAATACCTTTAAGCGAACTTGCCGGGCGATTAAGATTAAAATTCCATATAGCGTCTGCCTTGCTTTTGGGATATGTTGAATGATGATGCACTCTTTCGTAATATATTGCTAATTTTGACTGATATTGTTGCTCAATCAGCCTTGCTAAATTAGAGTTGCTAACAACGTCAAACTCTAACGAGATGTCAGAAATGCTGTACTTTGCATCAGTGTCTGATGATCTGATAACACGTTTGTATTCATTAAAAGTTAGTTCGTATGACAATCTGTCTTTTAATGCTCCTTGAAAGTATGGTGCATGCGATTTTAACAACTCAAAATCTAAGGGAATGGAAAAGCGATTTCCATACGCATAACTTACTGCTTCATGCTTTTTGCCGTCTTTAGCATCTTCAGCGCCTATTCTTATGTTTTAGTGCTTCATTATTTTCTATTCCTTGAAACGCAAGATCAGCCCTTTCATTCGCGGTTAGCCATAGATCAGAATAGGTTAAAAATATGTCTGCATTGTGTAAAGAAAATATTTCTCGCCCTCAAGTTTTATAGAAATTTTCTTAACGATTGCCCGTCCTAGATTCTGGACAACTGTTCTGTTTGGGTCTGTTGTTGAAGCAAGTTCTATTTTGAAAGTAAGTCGTGCAGAGCCTGGCACAATCACTTCATCCGCTCCTAGGTCTGGAAATCTGACAGTAAGAATTTGATCCGCATCAATAGTAGATGGATTATTTGGAACAGTAATATTCCGTTTATTTCCTTCACGCCAAAGGGTTCTTTCAGTCTTCTATGTGGGTCAAGAATTGAACCATATGCTTGTGACATTTTTATAAAACAAAATAAAAAGTTAATTATTTAAAAACATGGCAGGCATTGATTTTGGAGATTATGATAATTGATCCTGTAGACGACATGAGTGATTCCCCTTGGGAGCAGCAATCACTTGGGGCCCTCATTGCATGATGAATTAGTAGAAGGGCGGCAAAGGCGTGAATTAACAGAAAGTAAGGTTAGATCATTATACAAAGTTTAGGACTAGACCCTCCCAAAACTATATACCCTGATGATTTTAAACTAAAAGATAACCATTTGTATGTAAAAAACGACAAAGGAGAACTTGTTCAGCTTACGCATAAACGAGACCATCAAGGTTTGTAGGCGTAGATACAATTAGACAAAGGCTCGGTGCAAGCGAGCGAATCGCCTTAGCTTTACTAAACCAAAATTAGATCCGGAGGACGTTGCTTCCTTTCAAAAATACAACAAGAACTCCCAACAAATAACCAAAATGCAAACAGGAACCTGAAGTTTTAAGTCAAACAGCGGGCAAAATAAATCAAGCAATAGAAGCAGAAACCGCTGAAGAAAGAACAGCATTAAAAACTATTACGCGATCCACCGCTACCTATGAGAGAATTATTAGCCCTTGATCGTGCTTTAAGAACCATCAATGGGGAATTATTAAACAATTTAGCAAAACTGACTGAACTAAGGAGCGTATAGAAAAAGAAAAGAAAAACTTGCTGATGCTGACGACGCCAACTTAGGGCGTGATGTTAAGAAAGAATAGAACAAAGACTACATGAACTTAATATAGAAAGATTAGCTAGACTAGAAGTGTTTGAATACTAACCGAGAACAATTACAAACTCAAGTGAGCGAAATAAGAGAAACTATCCAAACAAATTTATATGAAAACACAACGCTAGCAGAACGAATACGAACGCTGTTTAGAGAGCAGGGAAGTCACATTAGCAAGCGTTATAACAGCCTTAGGATTTGCAATAAGTACACTGGTGATGGCTATTACAGGCGGCGGTGGTCAAAGTCCAGTGCTCCACCTCCATCGCCTCCATCGCCGCTGATAAATCATGGGTAAAAAACAGCTTGATCATCTTGCGAGTTTATAAAAAAATTAGCGGTAAAGCTATAGACTCTTTACCAGGTATATTAGGGAGTATCGTTAGCTGGCTTTTGTCTACTGCAAGCAAAGTAGTTGGCTTTATGGCGAGCACTATGGGCATTAGTTCTCTTAATATGTTGGGTTACTATTTAGTAAGATAAAGACCAAGTAATCCTAGGCCAGTTAATCCAACAACTAGCGCTGTCTTTTCATATTCATGGGCATTATTTTTTTTGACTCTTCAACGGTCTTTGGGCTTTGGACCTCGGGGATTGGATGACTTATTCTTGGGGGGTCATCGTGGTTTTTTTTGTTTGTAATATTACTGGCCCAGAATTTATGTCGTTTTTTCTGACCTTCTGTTCATTGCCTGCCACAAGGATTTCATTATTGTAGTTTATTATTGTACCTATCTGGAGTCTGAGGTCAGAAGGCAGCATGTATTAAACCAGCGCCAACAGCAAAGTCTACTTTCGATCTTGCGTATTGTAAAACATTTTGGTCCCTTTTAATACTTGAAGGCAAATCAACTGTAGAATTAATGGCGTCCTCTAAATTTGCTAAGTATTGTTTTTGTGATCAAAACCAGTAAAAGGGAAATCAGTTATGCTCGATCTCGTTTGTGCTTGCAAAACCCTAGCAAACACCAAACGTAAGTACGAATAGAGTCGTTTATTCGTTCTATTCCCGCTCTAGTTAGGCCTTAGAAGTGTCTAAAATAAATGTTGTCCATGCTGTTTCATGCTCTTGCTCTATGGACCCGAGGTGAACACTGTGCCTGAAGAGAAAGATGTGTAAGGAGGATCCCAGTCATAGTTATACTTTCTGTGCACGCCCCAAAAATAAGGGGTGCCTAAGCCATGATTAAGATCCAAACTTTTGTCTAAAGTCTGTCTTAACATTAATATTGAATTCGTTACAAATCCTTTCAAAAGCCTTCATGTCTATTCGGTTGCTGAATGGATTAAACGGTTTGTCATTTGGTAATGGCGCTTGCAGTTCAGTCAAAATACGTCTGAAGGTGTAATAGAAATGAAATCTGTACACTGACCTCACCAAAGGATCAGGATGATTTAGATGATCAGCATACGACACCCCACACCAGTTGATGCACAAAACACAAAGTTTAACTGGTTCTGATAAAACTGCATTGTATGGCTGAACCACACTTTTGCGATGTAGTCTTTTTTAATAGGAGGGTTAAGATATTTGTCCAATGGAGTACTCACCTTTACTTGAAAGGCGACAGACTGAGTCACAGAAATGTCGAGGGTGTCAGTTGTTATATTTTTAAGATTGTAGTGGCGGCCCAACAGAATATTTTGCATTAGTATATTTAAATGCACTCATTTTTATTTCGTTTAAAAAATTTTTGTAACAATAACAACCCAAGACCGTCCTTCGTTTTTAGAACATGCTGTTAAGAACGATTTTCGGAACCAAAATGGTCGCACTCCATGAAATTTTTTACAAAGTCGTATGGTTTAATATAAGTAAATCCAAGAAGAATAATAAGATTAAAAAAGTTGACATGAGAGGAAACTTAGTTAGCCAGTTAATCATACCTGATGGTTATTACGGGTTTTGTTCGCTAAAAGAAGCAATGAGTAACTTTGACATTACTCTCAAACTTAACAATGCAAATCTGAAAACAATGTTAGCATTCAAACTGAAAAAGAAGGAGTAGGTTACTATTTTGATGGAGAACTAGCTAAAATGTTAGGCTTTGCAACTGACAATCGGGACATTCATAGTTTTAGAGTTGCGCAGACAAAACTACTTATGAGGGAGAAAATCCGCTCGATCTTGCATTAATTCATTACTCTATGTTCATTTGGATGAACTGAGCACTGATGAAAATTTTATGATGGAGGCCCAACTGTTTTAAGAGCTTCTTCCATCAGGGAAAGCTGCATATTGCGATTATGAATTATACAATTCCCTAATTTACAGTTTAAAAGATTAGCTTGTGGGAGGGTCAGATCATTTAATATAAAAATCACAGACAAAAAGGGAAAGTTGTA
Organism: Conus ventricosus; assembly: GCA_018398815.1. Taxonomy (NCBI): domain Eukaryota; kingdom Metazoa; phylum Mollusca; class Gastropoda; order Neogastropoda; family Conidae; genus Conus; species Conus ventricosus. The sequence continues at coordinate 62,048 of JAFLJL010017726.1, read as the reverse complement.
AAATGCGATAACCTGCATATTTCCGCTCGCTGGTGAGATGCAGCTGCTTGCTTTGCATATGTACATAATGACTGATTTTGATGAGTGTTATACATTATTGAGTTTCAGACACCTTAACCATGTACAGTTAGTTATCCTTGTATATTTCTTATCCCTTATTTTATTACTATTCTGTATTGTGAGTATGAGGATTGTGAGTTTTGTGAGTTTGCTACGTATGAGTATATATGCACGAAATGCCATTGTAAACGCCACGAGCTTCTTGACAAGGAAGGTGTGTGCGTATAAATAATCACTATTATTATTATTATTATTATTATATTGTTTTGGAAATAAAATAATAAACTGTACTAAAAATAATGTGCGGGGCCAGAAGAACCGGGCGTTACATTAGCGCTGTGAGGTGTATAACTTTAGAATTAAAAGACCTTGCAGACGTTGCGGACTTTGAACAGAATGGTGAGATAGGCGCTTTGTATGGTTTTGAGTACCTAAAGATGGTGATTATAAGCGCAAAGAGGTTGGCGGACAACAAAAAGGTTTCCTAAACTAGAACAACTACGCAATCTAGAAGCAAATAATGCTGGCCAGTATAAATATAAAATAGTTCGAAAACCTGACAGCAAATGGCACTTAGAACCATATTTAGAATGGGACATAAAATTTGAATTCATAAGCCCATTTACATTTTTTGACCGTCAAAAAGTTTCAGAAAAGCTTTCAACTCTGGTCTTTACATATAAGTTTTTGCCAGAGGACATAGTCAGAAAGAGATTGAAATAAAGCGTATGGGAATAAACAGTACATCCTCCACAGAAAAGAATCAGTTTTGAAAGATGCTTCTACAAAATTACAGTTCATTCCGCAAATGAAAATTAGGAGACACGTTCACAATGATATTTGAAATTTCTGTCTTAAAAGATGTAAAGAGGGATGGGGTTGTGGGCGTTAGTGACGTCCTTCTAAAAGGAATTCTAATTAGCTGGCAAAACTTAGACGTTGAAAAACTTAAAGTTACCGTCATCATTCTTCACAATGATGAGGATATTAAGGTCATAACAACAAGCAACAAAATCAATATTAGTCTAAATAGAAACAATCTTACAGAACTGAATTGGATTAATCTACACATTTAGATTCTTATAGGATTTTATTATACTGAACAAGTTTTGACAGAAAGTATGATAAAAACAATAACTGGATTAGATTAAATTCTGTTATAAAACTATGGAGCAGTTAAACTTTATGATAAAAACCCCTCATTGTTCACTGATTTGTGGACAGACTGGTTGTGGGAAAACATATTATCCTCGACCTGTTAACAAACAGTTTATCGTTATAAATTTTGATCATATTGTGATTTTTGCCAACACTTAAATGGAACAAAGCATATTACGATAGAAGGTTTATATGAATAGATGATAACATATTTTAGTTGATCCCAGCAATAAACTGAGTGAGTGTTTAGAACACTTTTATAGACTGTTTGAGGGAACGCAGACGCTATTTATTATAGATGACTGTTCAGCAGAAAGAGACATAGTTAAAAAAGAAAAAACTTTGTCGAAACTAGCCTTCAGTGGAAGACATGCTGGGATAAGTGTGTGGATTTTATGTCAAAAATATAACTCGGTTTTAAAAGACTTTAGAGAACAGTTAAAGACTGTAGTTTTATTTCACATGAAAGACAGAGACGCATTTGATGAATGTATGCGTGAAAATGATGTTATTGAAAATGATCAAGAAAAACACAGGATTAAGCAAAACTGAAATCTGAAAAGTTTAGTAATTAGTATTGAAAACGGATAACCCTACACAGTATGTTTGTTTGTAGATAATCGTTATTTTTTTGGTTTTGAAGTCTTACTTGTCAGAGAACTAATAAATATTTATTCTGGCTCACTTGCCCCGAAACTGGTTGAGGGGCAAGTGAGCCAGAATGAATATTTATTAGTTCTCTGTTTACCCGTTATAGCCGTTACTAATGGCTGTAACGGTTTTTCCTTCTTAGTGGAATATCTCCGAAAGTGCTTGGTCGATGTTTCTGAAAATTAGCAGGTATGTTCATTATGGGTCCGAATAATGCCGATGTTTTAGTTGACCGTTATAGCCGTTACTAACGGCGTAACAGCTGTAATGGTTTTTCTTCTTTATAGAATATCTCCTAAAGTACTTGGCCAATCTTTGTGAAATTAGCAGGTATGTTCATTATGGGCCACGGATGATGCCGATGTTTTAGTTTACCGTTATAGCCGTTACCGACGGCTGTAACGGCATGTAACGTTTTTCTTCTTTATGGAATATCTCCGAAAGTACGTGGACGATTCTTTGTGAAAATTAGCGGTATGTTCATTATGGGTCACAGATAATGCCCGATGTTTTAGTTTACCCTGTTCTAGCCGTTACTAACGGCTGTAACGGCCTGTAACGGTTTTTCTTCTTTATGGAATATCTCGAAAGTACTTGGCCAATCTTTATGAAAATTTGTAGGTATGTTCATTATGGGACACAAATAGTGCCGATGTTTTAGTTTACGTTATAGCCGTTACTAACGGCTGTAACGGCCTGTAACGGTTTTTCTATTTTTGGAATATCCCCGAAAGTATTTGGCCGATCTTTGTGAAAATTAGCGGGTATGTTCATTATGGTTCATGGATGATGCCGACATTTTAGTTTACCCCGCTATAGCCTTTACTCACGGCTGTAATGGCCTGTAACGGTTTTTCTTCTTTATGGAATATCTCCGAAAGTACTTGGCGGTCTTTCTGAAAATTTGTGGGTTTATGTTCATTATGGGTCACGAATAACGCCTGATGTTTTAGTTAACTTTATATCCGTTACTAACGGCTGTAACGGTCTGTAATGGTTTTCTTCTTTATGGAATATCTCCGAAAGTACTTGGTCGATCTTTTTAAAAATTTGTGGTATGTTCATTATGGGTCACGAATAATGCCGATGTTTTAGTTTACCGTTATAGCCGTTACTAACGGCTGTAACGACCAGTAATGGTTTTTCTTCTTTAAGGAATATCTTCGAAAATACTTGGTCGATCTTTTTAAAAATTTGTAGGTATGTTCATTATGGGTCACGAATAATGCTCGATGTTTTAGTTTACCGTTATATCCGTTACTAACGGCTGTAACGGCCTGTAACGGTTTTTCTTCTTAATGGAATATCTCAGAAAGTACATGGCGATCTTTGTGAAAATTAGCAGGTATGTTCATTATGGGTCACGAATAATGCCTGATGTTTTAGTTTACCGTTATAGCCGTTACTAACAGCCTGTAACGGTTTTTGTACTCCCAGTTCTTATAGAACAGGGAGTACTTTACAATGGGAATGAAGAAATGCTCTGTGTGTGTGTGTGTGTGTGTGTGTGTGTCCGTCGTCCGTCCGTCCGTCCGTCGTCCATGTGAAAATGTGTTCCACTCGCTCCAGAAAAAACTACTTGGCCGATCTTTCTGAAAATTTGTAGGCATGTTCTTTATGGGTCATGGATGATGCCGATGTTTCATTTTACCGTTATATCCGTTACTAACGGCTATGACTACCCATATCGGTTTTTCTCCTTTATGGAATATCTCAGAATGTGCTTGGCCGATTTCTGAAAATTTGTACGTATGTTCATTATGGGTCACGGATGATGCCCAATGTTTTATTTTACCGTTATATCTGTTACTAATGGCATATAACGGCTCATAACACTTTTCTTCTTCATGGAAAATCTCAGAAAGTACTTGGCTGATCTTTTTGAAAATTAGCAGGTATGTTCATTATGGGTCACAGATGATGGCCGATCAGAATAGCCGTTACACCAGAATAGCCGTTACTAACGGCTATAACTGCCCGTATCGGTTTTTCTTCTTTATGGAATATCTCATGCGTATTCAGGATAAACTGGGAGTACGTTTATATGCTTTGCATCTTGTTTTTCTTTCTTTTCTAGTGCTTCGTTGGTGGGGAAAATGTTTAAGTGTCTGTGTAGGACTGTGCACCCTCGGGGGGGGGGGGGGGGGGGGGGGGGGGGGGGGGGGGGGGGGATCTTGGGCACAGGGGTGTGAGGCAGGATGCTTGCTGCCTTGGATGGATCAAGTGAGGGGTGGGGTGGGGGGAGGTTACTGGGGTTTCAGAACCTCTTTGTGCTGTAAACACCACCTTCACCACACCATCATCGTTTTTTTTAATTTAAAATTTTTTTTTATTTATTATTATTTTTTTTTTTTTTGCTGTCCCAACCTCTGCGCCACCTCAGAGGCAGTGCTCCCCACGCTCATTCCGACACCCCATCCACAGCCACAGCCGGTCGGCCTCGCTGCAGCCCGACACCGGCAATCCGCAGGGAGCAGTCAGTGTCAAGTCGTCAAGAGGCAACCCACCAGAGGAGACACTGCACTGCTGCGAGTCACTTCGGTGGTGTTCAGTGGCGCCTGTTCTGATCTAATAACATATGCAGGACACCACCTACTAAGCCCCTACTGACGACTATAATTGCTTAATTGGAAATGAAATGAGGCAGGGAACAGTAAACAATAAACAGTAAACAAGTGGGGTAACGTTTGCTCCCATAAGAGAACCTAACACAGAGTACTTTTATTCAAGACTGCCACAGCCTTTTAAACTTGAATAAAGTCGGACAAATACATAGACAAACAATCTAATAGTGGGGGGAAAAAACAAGCGCAGGCCAATAACTGAACTGTCTTTCATAGTAATGACTTGGCAAAGATTTGGACTTAGGAGGAGGGAGGGGTGGGGGTTGAAGATAAGAAACTGGGAACATGAATTTATGAAAATCATTACAGATATGAAAACTGCATAAGGGAAACCATCGCAATCCCTTTGAAGGCAGATATATTTGTATTGCCTGCTCCGAGGCCTTTCGTCCGCTGGGTCGGAACTCATCAGGGAGACACGGCTTGTTGTGTCTGCGCTCCTGGCGTCAAATAGAGACACACCACAGCCCATAATACTGTGGTGTTTCTCACCACCAAGGGTGCAAAAAAGAATCCAAATAGCACCCCCCAAAGCAGCCAGTGAAGGATAGTAAATAAAACCCAAAACGAAAGTGTGGGGAGGAAAAAAGTTGCTGAAAAACCCAAAAGACATTATGCAAATAGTATCAAATTTTAGGGGACAATCTTTGAGCCTACCTTGAGGACCCCACCCAAAGGTGCAAGGGAGATCAAAAGACAAACACACAGACGGACAAAACAAATACAAGTAACCTCAATTTAATCAAAACAAAATTTGGGAAAAATGAAATGAGGCAGGGAACAGTAAACAGTAAACAAGTGGGGTAACTTTGCCATGAAAAAAACTTAACACAGAGTAACTTTTATTCAAGACTGGCACAGCCTTTTAAACTTGAATAAAGTCAGACAAATACATAACGAACAATCTAATAGTGGGGGGAAAAACAAGCGCAGGCCAATAACTGAAACTGTCTTCATAGAAAATGATTTGGAAAAGATTTGGACTTAAGGAGGGGGGGGGGGGGGGGGGGGAGAACACCACAGTATTATGGACTGTGGTGTTCCTATTTGACGCCAGGAGCACAACACAACCAGCCGTGTCTCCCTGATGAGTTCCGACCCAGCGACGAAAGGCCTCGGAGCAGGCAATAAATATATCTGCCTTCAAAAGGGATTGCGATGGTTCCCTTATGCAGCTAGGAAGATTTTCATATCTGTAAAATAATTTTTTTAAAATTCATTTTTCCCAGTTTCTGCAATACAAAGAGTTAAGACAAAAAAAGAAGATCCCCTTTTTGAAGCCCGCAAGCAGGTTGTGGGCAGTCAGACGGCCACAGCATCTTCATATGCTTCGGCCGTAAAGAAAATTTCCACTCGGTCAGTCTGCTGCCAGACTGATGAATTTATCTTTTCAAAGACTCCTGCAAGGAAAACTGTCAGCTCTGTGGAAGCGGTCCACCACCCCAACCCACAGTGAATGCCCCTGGTGGAGGCAAAAAATCCGCCACCCCCAAACGCCCGCAGTCAAACAACATCTGCTGCTGGGCAGATTAAAAAACCAGCAATTCCCCCTTGGAACTCTGTCCAGTGCCGTGCGGGAAGGGAGTTCAACCCAGGTGGGAGATGGTAGGAATGAGGAAGAAACCTCCACCATCTCCCAAACCCAGACCTTCTTCACCTGTTGGAAATCTGCCAGCAGGTCTGAAGACCACGTCCAGTGAAACTAACCAAAAAATTTTTACACCCTAGACGCAGTTTGTTGATGAGGAGATGACCTGATCTCTCTCCTTTTCGCCCTCTGCACCATGGATAGTACAAAAATTCCATTGGAATATCCGTGGACTAAAATTCCAACTTCGAGGAGCTGCAGCTTCTGTGTCAATCTATAAAACCTTCCGTCGTGGCTCTTCAGGAAACTCAAATTCAAAGAAAAACCAGCACCCGCAACTCGAATTCCTCTGTCCAGTGCCCGTGCGGGAAAGGGGAGTTCAACCCAGTGTGGAGATGGTGGAGATGAGGAAGAAACCTCCACCATCTCCCAAATCCAGACCTCCACCATCTCCAAACTCCAGGCCTTTGTCACCTGCGGGCAAGTCTGCCAGCAAGCCCAAAAGGGCCACCACAGTCCAGTGAAACAAAACTAAAAAATTTGCTCCATTAGATGCGGACGTTGAAGGGGGGATGACCTGATTTCTCTCCTTTTCCCCTCTGCACCATGGATAGTACAATTTTCCCATTGGAATATCCGTGGTCTAAATTCCCAACTTCGAGGAGCTGCAGCTTCTGTGTCAGTCTCTAAAACCTTCCGTCGTGGCTCTTCAAGAAACTCAAATTCAAAGCCAGAAGACCTTTACTCTTTCTGGCTTTAATTTCTTTCGAAACCTGCACAACCATCCACGTTGGGACTGTCGGGCGGGTTCCCCTTCTCCTACACAAAACTTGTTGTATAGTCCTGTCATTCTGTCTACCTCCCTTCAGGCTGTAGCTGCGAGAGTCACTCTCCACAAGACTGTGACAATCTGTTCCCTTTATCTCTCACCTTCTGCCCCGGTTTGTCGTCAGGCCCTTGTCAGTCTGATAGAAGAACTTCCTCGACCTTTTTTGCTGTTGGGTGACTTTAACGGTCACAATCCTCTTTGGGGTAGTGCCAGTACGTCATCCAGAGGTTTGCTAATTGAGGATGTCCTTTCAGATTTGGATTTGTGTTGTCTGAACGACGGATCTGCAACTTATCTCCACTCTTCCACAGGTTCACTTTCGTGCTTAGATTTGTCGGTTTGTGACCCCTCGCTGGTCCTGGACTATGAGTGGTCTGCCATGACGATCTGCACGGAAGTGACCATTTCCCTGTTCTTTTACAGCCCATTTTAAACTGAAACCGCCTCTGTCTCTCAACATCTCAATTATAAAAAAGCAACGGGAAATCTATTTTCAACCACTCTTTCAAAAGAATTCCAGGACACTGATTTTTTTCAGAGTCCAGACCCAGCAGAATCACTGACTAACACCGTGATCAAGTGTGCAAAAACCCTTTTATTCCAGTGTCTTCCGACAAACTCCAAATGCCAAAAACACCCTGGTTTCAATTGGGACTGCCAACAAATTTCAAAAGTTCACAAAACGGGCTCAGCGTCGGGTATACCAACGACCTTCGGGTCCCAACGCTAGAGCCCATCAGAAACTCCGTGCTAAATCGAGACACACTTTCAAAATCAGTAACGTCGGCCCTGGAGAAACTTCTGCTCCAGGCTGAAAATCTAAAACTTCCAAGAAAAAGGTGTGGAACATCATTAGAAAAATCAAAGGGAAGAACACCAACCCTCCATTCATCACTTAAAACTTGCTGATGCTCTGATCACTGACAAACAAGCTGTTGCCAATCTTTTGGGCCTCCACCATCCAACAGAACTCCTCTTCTTCAAATAAATCTGCGTTTTTTTTTAAAGAAACAAAGAGGTTAGAGAGAAATCTTCATACAATTTCACATCAGACAACTCTGAACCTATAATCTTCCTTTTTCAATCGTTTGAACTCAAATCACTTTACAAACCTGCACTGATTCTGCCCTGGTCTGGATGACATTCATTATCAGGTTGTGAAACATTTCCCAGAAAGCTGTCTCCAGACTTTCCAAATCTATAACCATATCTGGACCACAGGGTCCTTTCCGCCTCTGGCGGAAAGCCCTGATCATTCCCATTCCAAAGCCTGGAAAGGACCTTACCAACCCTTCCAACTATCGCCCAATTGCTCTGACCAGCTGCCTCTGAAAAACTGATGGAAAGATGGTCAATCCCGTTGATGTGGAAGCGGGAAAAACCGATGGTCCTTTTGGCCATGAACAGTGCGGTTTCCGGAAAGTACCACTCGACGGTTGACCATCTAATCCGTCTGGAAACCACCATCCGCAACGCCTTTGTTAACAGCAGCATGTGGTTCGCATCTTTTTCGACCTCGAAAAGGGTACGACACCACGTGGAAAAAGTAGTCCTCATGGACCTGCACAGATTTGGTTTTCGGGTCACCTGCCTCTGTTCATTCAAAACTTTTACCGATCGACAGTTCCAGGTGCGTGTTGGCACCACACTCTCTGACATCCATGGGCAGGAGTTGGGTTTTCCCTCAGGGGAGCATCCTTTCTCCCGCCCTTTTCAGCATTAAAATTAATGACATTGTCCAATCGGTAAACCTGGGCACCGAGTCCTCTCTGTTTGTTGATGACTTTGTGCTGTATGCATTTGGGAGCTTCTTACCACAGTGTACAGCGTCGACTCCAACTTTGCGTCAACAAATCCACAGTGGGCCGAGGAAACGGGTTTCCCTTTCCCTCCCGTACCAAAATCAGTCAATTCATTTCCACAATTTTCGTCGATTCTTTGATGATCCGAAATTCGCTAGACAAGTCCACCATTCCAGTTGTAAAAGAAGCCAAATTCCTGGGAGTTATTTTTGACCAAAACTCAACTTTCTCTGCCACACAAAAACCCAAAACTTCTTGCCAGAAAGCTCTAAATATTCTGCGGTCGTAGCACACACGACGGGGGTGCTGATAAAAAAACTTTGCTGCACCTCTACAGAGCCTTGGTCCTTTCCCAAACTGGACTACGGTTGTGCCGTGTAATGGCTCTGCAAGCCCCTCTACCTCAAACTCTTGGACCCTATCCACCATCAAGGGCTTCGTCTCTGTCTTGGAGCACAGCTTTATTTTTCTGTCCCATTCGAGACACTAGTTTATAGGGCCGAACAAACGAGCCTTAAAACATTTCTGACCCAACATTTTTGTTGTTGTTAGTCCAAGCAAGGCATGTGTCAAACTTGTGTACTAGTTAACTAGGGAAAATAAGTTCCCAGAAGGTGATGACGTCATTCTTGCACAATGTGTGTGTGTGTTGTCATTGTTTGAATATCGCCTGACCTCTTGGTACAAGCTTTCATGCCATATCTACATTATCTACAGGAAAATAAACCTAGTCGAGTTTGTATTAAAAAAATTGTCGGGAATTCGCCTATTCAGTCATCTCAATGCACAGATATATTACATTTTTCATGCAAAACCCCTGATTATCAAACTAAGAGCCCCATTTGTAAATGGCCGCTCATCATGCCGAACACATTGCTGCCAGACCAGCTGTACACAGATGACATTCAGTTGGTCGAGTACAGCACGGTTAGCTGGTGGTGGGAGCAGCCTTCAGAAAACACCCCTTTCCTTGACCTGCATTCACGGGTTTGGGCCCCTGCAGCTGTGGGGGAGCTGTAAACTCCCCTGCCTCTCAGAACTAAGTGGCTTGCTCGAACGCCGTGGGAGCGTTCCGCACCAACCCCTGTGTACCCGCCCCGTACCAGAGGCGGGTGAACCTTCATTGTCCAACCGCAGGCTGAAACTGTCTTTGAATTAAATTTTATCCGACTGTTCTCAGAACCGCAGAATCCTGCCTATGACTGTGTCTTTGTCCTTCCGTTCCAAAGTAAGTTTGAAAACAACCCGAAATGTATTCCGCCGTTGGTCTTCGTATGCAGCCTCACGTGCGGAATGCAGGTCTAGACCTAGGAGTTGTGTCGGATTTTTCTAAGTTTCCGGATCAACCTCCGTGGACCTTCTTCACGCCAGAGATTCATTTTGATCTTGCAGCTTTTCGCAAAGAGTTTACCAGCTCTCTGGCGTAAAGGCTTTGTATGCTGAGCTCTGTTCCAAATTCCCATCCTATCAAAAAGTTTTCACTGACGGTTCCAAGTCTGAAGAGGGAGTGGCCTGTGCAGCCTACGCCCTGGGGCTCCTTCTCAGATACTGTTGAAACATATTCATTCAGATGCTTCTGTATTTTCTGCTGAACTACTGCTCTGGTTTTGGCTTTGAAGATAATATCACAATCTTCGAAGAGGGACTTTCTGGTTCATGTCGGATTCGCTTTTCAGCTTTGGAGGCTATAGCTGGCCGCACCCTTCAGCATCCAGAACTTTACTTTTTTTTGAACTTTTTAGCAACTTGAAGGCGGCCCGGTTACAACATTCTCTTGCTTGGGTTCCTGGTCATGTTTGGCATCGGCGGGAACGAAATGGTTGATCGTTTAGCCCAAAAACGCCACAAGAGAGAAAACTGTTCCAACATTTATAATCCCCTGCTCAGACGTGAAACCCAAAATTAACGATTATGTGAGAGACCTTGGCAGGAGGATTGGAACACACAGACGATAACAAACTCTTTCAGATCCGTCCAAACCTTAAAGACTTCCTCCCATCCACGTCGGGAGGTTTGTAAAGGGGAAACGGTTCTGTGCCGGCTGCACACCGGCCATTCGTATTTTACCCATGCTACCTTTTAAAGGTGAAGAAGCTCCGTGGTGCATTCCATGTCATGCGCCACTCACAATGAAACTTGTTCTTTTAGAGTGTTGGGACTTGCACGATGTGAGACACAAACATTTTACGGCGGAGTCCATGAAGATCCTGTTCAGGGGTGTCCCGCCTGACGTGATCCCTTGAGTTTTTGAGAGAGATTAACATTTTTTATCTGATTTAAGTTTTTAAAGGCAGAAAGATTTTAACAAACTTTCTGGTGCGTTTGTAGACGAGCATTTAACAAGATGTGGGGAAAGTTTTTTTTTTTTTTTTTTTTTTAATGATGGTGAGTTGATTTTAACATGGTGACAGCCCTGATATGGCCCTTTGCGGTCGGCTGGGCTATAAGCAACATTATCTTATCTTATCTTATCTCCCAGTTTCTTTATCTTCAACCTCCCCCCCCCCCCCTACCCTCCTCCTTAAGTCCAAATCTTTTCCAAGTCATTACTGTTGTTGGCCTGCGCTTGTTTTTTCCCCCCCTATTAGATTTTTTCGTCTATGTATTTGTCTGACTTTATTCAAGTTTAAAAGGCTGTGCCCGTCTTGAATAAAAGTTACTCTGTGTTAGGTTTTCTTGGGAGTAAACTTACCCCATTGTTTACTGTTTATAATGCTTAGTCCCACTGGAGGGCGCCACCACGTCCGTCCAACGACAGCCCCATGACTCGCCCATACGGTGACCCCGACGGAAAACCCAAAACCAAGCCACGAAAGTGGAGAAGACATCGAAATTGAGGTCACCATGAGAGCAGGGCATGAAGGGCCACAGAATTTGATACTTTTTTTTAATGCTGATCGATGAAATGAGGATGATTAAGATGATGCTACAGATTTCGATTTCGGTCTGAGACTACATGCAGGGCTGTACTCTACGCTCCCTTTCATAATATATCCCCGGGGTCAACCAGGCCGAGAGATACAAGCACCCGCAGTGTTGGTCATGAAATGGTGAGCAACACTCTCAGAAACGCATCCATTAAGTGGATGAAACTTGACTGTGTGGTCCCAGTCTTCCCAACTGAGTCCGCAGCAAACTCAATTCTGGTTAGGAGCCGGTCAGGGCAAAAAACCCACATGACTCTGATGGATTCGAACCCACGACCTCCCAGCCGGGAGTCCACGATGCTAACCCGTTACTTCGCCATGGGCGGCTTGGTCCATCATCATCGTTGTTATCGGGCATCATCTTCATCATTTTTTTCCAGTCTGTATTTGTACATGTCTATTTTCCTGTCTTTCGTCTACCCACCCACAACCTACATACCTACTGATCTTCTCTGTACTTAAACCCACCTACCAACTTACCTGCCTACCTACCTACTTACCTACCAACGTATCTACCTACCACCACCTACGTAGCTGTCTGTCCCGTCTGTCTTCCTATTTACCTGTTACCTATCCATCTATCTGTCCTGTCAATCTATTTGTGTTTATTTAGTTCTTGCTGTCTGTCCGTCTGTCTCTCTCTCCTTCCCCCCTGTTCAATAAACTATGGAACATATTACAAACCACACAGGGGGTTTTGTAAAAAAGACCCGAAGCCCTCAACGGTCCCTTAATAACTCTTTTTAAAAATTTTCTATGCTTCAAGATGGGAGAGCTAGAAAAAGACTGGTCACAATACGTGGATGCAAAAACATCCAAAACAAATAACGTGATCTTCAAACACCTCCCACCATCTTCCCTCTCTCTCCCCCTCCCTCCCACCCTCCCTGTCCCTCCCCCTCTTCGTTGATCTGTCTGACTGACAAATGTGTGTGACTGTCTGTCTATATTTTTGCTGTGGTCTGTTGCAGGAAAAAGACGTATCCCGAAGTGAAGTTCCCCACGTACAAAGATCGAAAAAGGATATTGGTAAGTTTGGGCGGTCACCCCAGGGTGTTAACTGTTACAAGCTGAAAAAACAACAACCGAACAACAACTACTGCAACACAAGCAGCAGAAACAACAGCCCCAAACAGGCAAAGAGTGTTGTTGAAGGTGTGATTATTTCTCTGGAGGATAGTATGGAAGGTATTCGAGAGTCATGACCTGGATGCAGCCCGGGGCCCCTTAGAGTGCAAAGAGTTCAGGCCGAAACTCTATGGGGGATGGGTGGGGGTGGGGGTGGGTTCTTCTCTACGGACTTTCAGCTGTCAACTGTCCCTTGAGTTTCTTCCAGCTGGAAAAGAACATTGTTGAATTGGGTGTTACAATATTAGATAGTAATGGGAAAATACGAGGCCCGCCCCCATAAGTTCTCGATGCGCAGAAACCACTGACGTCATATTTCAATTTTATATCATGTCAAGCGATGTCATAATAGCTTTTGACCCCAAAAAATGATAAAAATTGTCAGAGCCAAATTTGTTCTAGACAGCAAAATGGACGGCAAGGGGGACGGTTTTCAAAGTGTTGCAGAGAGCCTGTCTTGGAGAGATTTTTGTGCCATGATTTATATGACTATCTTCAAAGGAAGTCTTTCAAGCAAAGTTTTATAAGTTTGACAGACTGTTTTGGCGAAAAAGGCTCCCTCATTATCCACAGTCCATAGGTGGTTTTAAAGAATTTCAGTTTGGTACAATGTCGTTGGAAGATCGTGACCGTTTTTGGACGTCCCGTTCAGTTACTACCGATGGGAACGTGAGCCCCAGTGGGAAAGGGCATGATTACAGAAAATCCTCGAATCATGGAGGATTTAAACTCAAGGATACTCCAAACCTTTCATCAGGAAGCTTAGACCGCATTCTTCGGGACATCGCTCTGTACGGAAGGTTGCGCCGTTGGGTGCCCACCAGCTGACTAGGGCAGATGAGGGCTAGGGTGTGAATGGTGCCAGTTTATGCTGCAAAAATTTTGACGGAGGAAAATCAGATTGGGGTCTCCAATATCGTCACAGGTGACGAAACCTATGTTTACCAGTATGACCCGAAACAAAGCAGCAGTCGTCATTTGGCTGTTTCCAGGGGAAACCCCACATGTGAAATTTTAAAAGATCAAGAAGCTGCACAAAACAAATGATTGCAGTTTTCTTCACAAAATCGGCCATGGATACTGTACGCTTCTGGAAAGAAGACAGTGAACGCGAATGGTACATCAACCACCCGCCTGCCAAAAGTGTTCGAGGCTTGGAGTGCCGGCGACCACGGACCGGTATCCGCCACCTACTCCTCCACCACAACGCCAGCGCCCACACGGCAGCTGCAACTTTAAACTTCGTGTAAAAAGAACAGGTGCAGCTCGTCTCTTTATCCCCCGTTTTTTCCCGACCTAGCCCCCTTTTGATTCTTTTTGTTCCCTTGTTTAAAAAAAAACAACTGAAAGGAAGCGTTTGAGAGTCCTGAAAATGCCCGAGCGTTTGCGAGGGCTTGAATTTCTGGTATACCCAAGTCGGGGTGGGTGGGGTGATGGATTCGTGGTTTAGAAGGATGGAAAAATGCATACACACTGATGGAGGATACTTTGAAAAGATGGGCTAGGTAAGAAATGCCAGTGTACTTCCATCTTTTCCCATCCGAGAACTTACGGGGTGGCCCTCGAAAAGCTTGAAAGCTTGATTCTCTTCTTAAAGTGGCAAAGCTAAATGTGCTGCCCCATGGAGATTTGGTTACAGGATACAAGATACGGTGAGAAGACCGATCCGTTTGCGAAATACAAGGTTAGGTGGAAACGTCGATCTGTTGGCAAGCTGTAAGATATGGTGAAAACTGTTACAGCTGTTGACAATGTGCAAAGAATGGATAGAAACGTAGATCTGTTCACACATTGCAAGATATGGTGACAACATAGATCAGGTGACAAGATTCAAGATGAGGTGAAGCCGTAGATCTGTTGACAAGATGCAAGATATATTGGAAACATAGATTAGTAGGCAAGATACAAGATATAGTAAAATGATAGATCTGTTTGCAAGATGTTTAAAAAAATTATATATATATATATATATATATATGTGTGTGTGTGTGTGTGCGTGTGTGGGTGTATAAAACAGCTGGTTACAAAATATAGTAAAAAGATAGATGATAGCAAGATGTGAAAAAGATTCATATATATATATATATATTTTGTGTGTGTGTGTGTGGTGTGTGTGTGTGTGTGTGTGCGCGCGCGCGCGCGTGCGTGCTTTGGTGTGTGTGTGTGTGTGTGTGTGTGTGTGTGTGTGTGTGTGAGTGAGTGCGTGCGTGCGTGTGTGCGTGCGTGTGTGTGCGTGTGTGTTTGTATAAAACAGAGCTGGTGACAAAATAAAGTAAGAAAAATAGGTCTGTTAGCAAGATGTGAAAAAAAAAACCCAAACAGGCTGGTGACAAATATAGTAAAAAGATAGATCTGTTAGCAAGACGTGAAAAAAAAATCTGGTGACAAGATATAGTAAACTGATTGATCTGTTAGCAGGATGAGAAAGAAAAAAGAAAAAAAAAAAGAAAGAAAACACTGCTGGTGACAAGAAATGGGAAAAAGAAACAGAACTGGTGACAAGATATAGTAAAAGATAGATCTGTTAGCAAGATGCGAAGAAAAAAACACACCAGAGCTGGTGACAAAATATAATAAAAAGATAGATCTGTTAGCAGGATTCAACAAACACAGCTGGTGACAAGATATAATAAAAAAAAAAAAAGATCTGTAGGCAGGGTGTGACAACCACCAGAGCTGGTGACAAGATGTAGTAAAAAGATAGATATGTTAGCAGCAGTCGGCTGGGCTATAAGCAACATTATCTTATCTTATCTTATGTTAGCAGCAGGATGTGAACAAACAGAGCTGGTAACAAGATTGGGAAGCAATCAGAACTTTGATATTTGATTCGATTTGTCATTTTCTAGAATAGACTATTGTTAAGGCCTTCTTGCTGGCATAGACTATTGTTAAGGCCCTTCTTGCTGGCATAGACGATTGTTAAGGCCCTTCTTGCTGGCATAGACTATTGTTAAGGCCCTTCTTGCTGGCATAGACTATTGTTAAGACCCTTCTTGCTGGCATCTCACAGTGTCTTCTTGATTGGCCGCGGAAAATCCAAAGAGTGCTGCTCTTAAGTAAATTTACTCCAGGCTCAAAATTCAAACATGTATCTTCTAGCTCCTTCCCCTTCTTCACTGGCTCCCTGTCTCTGACAACGTAGATGATAAAACTCAGCACTGGAATCTTTTCTCTCATAGCAGAGACCGCACACGACTCTCTGCTATACCTTCTGAACCACTGGATTCCTTTTGCCAACTGCGCTTTTCTTCAGACACGAGACTCTTGGAAAATTTCCTCTCTTCCTCAGACACAAGACGCTTGAAAAATTCCTCTCTTCCTCAGACACAAGACTCTTGGAAATTCCCTCTCTTCCTCAGACACAAGACTCTTGAAAATTCCTCTCTTCCTCAGACACAAGACTCTTGAAAATTTCCTCTCTTCCTCAGACACAAGACTCTTGAAAATTCCCTCTCTTCCTCAGACACAAGACTCTTGAAAATTTCCTCTCTTCCTCAGACACAAGACTCTTGAAAATTCCCTCTCTTCCACACCCCACACAAGACTCTTGAAAATTCCCTCTCTTCCACACACACAAGACTCTTGAAAATTCCCTCTCTTCCACACACACACAAGACTCTTGAAAATTCCCTCTCTTCCACCACACACCAAGACTCTTGAAAATTCCTCTCTTCCACACACACACACAAGACTCTTGAAAATTCCCTCTCTTCCACACACACACACAAGACTTGAAAATTCCCTCTCTTCCTCAGACACAGACTCTTGAAAATTTCCTCTCTTCCTCAAACACAAGACTCTTGAACATTCCTCTTTCAGAACTAAGACCTACGGTGAATGACCTTGACCTGTCAGGCTTCATCAGCCTGGGGCAATGTACCTTTCATCGTCAGGCACCCTGAGTCTTTCTCTGCCGTCGATTCAGGTTAAAAACCTAGTGTTTCAAAGAATTTGACCACAGGTCTGTTAATACTCTATCTGTTGTCCCTTCCCTGAATCATGTATGTTTCAGTTGTAAGAGCTGTGTGTATGTGTGTGTGTGTGTGTGTGTGTGTGTGTGTGTGTGTGAGGGGAGAGAGAGAGAGAGAGAGAGAGAGAGAGAGAGAGAGAGAGAGAGAGAGAGAGAGGGATATCAATTTAGAAGTGTTTCTGTGTTTAGTTGTGCTTTGGCTTATGTTTTCAATTTGTTCGTGTTGATGGCATGGGATGATTATCTCAGCTTTATTTCATCATACACTTTTTTTTTTTTTTAATTCGATGAGGTTCGTTCTAGATCTGTTGACAAGATGCCAGATATGGTTCTGACAGAGATCTGCTGCAAAGATACAACACATGGCTAAACTGTGCATGCTTGCATCACACACAGACACAGACACACACACACACACACACACACACACACACACACACACACACATCTCTCTCTCTCTTCTCACACACACACACACACACACACCACACACACACACACACACACACACACACAGTGCCATTACAGTCAGCACTGCAGAAATGCTAAGAACAAAAAAGAATTAAACCTCTTTTATTTTCTCGTCCAGATCTTATTCCAGGTCAGTTTCCAGCCTGATGTATAGGTTTCGTTTAAATGAACTCCGCACAAAATAGAGCAAAAATGTCCAGTGCATGTGTGTAAGAGAAATAACGATCAATCGTTTACACCTCCATTGCTCCCAAGTCAAAGAACCAGTATCTCAAAATGTGGGACGACAGTTTTTTTTTATCCGAGTCTTCCATCTCTCGTGAAAACATGTTGAACAGTTATTCACTTCTTCGTGTTTTTCGGAGTGTTTGATTCATTGGCTAGTTGGTATCTTCCTGTGATTGATTCAGTTTCCATCATCCCAAACCCCCATTAGTGTAATATTACTATCGCTTTTAATACACACACACACACACACACACACACACACGCCTTCTTTCTCTCTGTTTCACACGCACGCACATGCACACACACACACACACACACACACACACACACACACACACACACACAGATACATATATATAGATACATATATATTTGTTGTACTCCCAGTTCTTAAAGAACAGGGAGTACTTTAGAATGGGAACGAAGAAATGCTCTGTGTGTGTGTGTGTGTGTGTGTGTGTGTGTGTGTGTGTGTGTGTGTGTGTGTCCGTGGTCAAAATGTGTTCCACTCGCTCCAGAAAAAAACTACTTAGCCGATCTTTCTGAAAATTTGTAGGTATGTTCACTATGGGTCAAGGATGATGCCCGATGTTTTAGTTTACCGTTACAGCCGTTACTAACGGCTGTAACGGCCTGTAACGGTTTTTCTTCTCCATGGAATATCTCAGAAAGTACTTGACTGATCTTTGTGAAAATTAGCAGGTATGTTCATTATGGGTCACGGATGATGCCCGATGTTTTAGTTTACCCCGTTACAGCCGTTACTAACGGCTGTAACAGCCTGTAACGGTTTTTCTTCTTTATGGAATATCTCAAAAAGGACTTGGCCGAGCTTTCTGAAAATTTGTAGGTATGTTCATTATGGGTCACGAATGATGCCCGATGTTTTAGTTTACCGTTACAGACGTTACTAACGGCTGTAACGGCCTGTAACGCCTTTTCTTCTTTATGGAATATCCCAGAAAGTACTTGGCCGATCTTTGTGAAAATTAGCAGGTATGTTCATTATGGGTCACGGATGATGCCCTATGTTTTAGTTTACCCTGTTATAGCCGTTACTAACGGCTGTAACAGCCTGTAATGGTTTTTCTTCTTTATAGAATATCTCAAAAAGTACATGGCCGATTGTTACGGATGGAGTGCGGTGCGTGTTTTGTTGTCTGACTCTCGCTCTCAAAAGTTTGGATGCGTGTAATAATTATTCCCTACACACACCCACACCATACGTACATGGATAGCCAGGCAACACACGAGTTAGATTTCTTTTCTTTATAATTATGCTGCCTGAACCATCAAAACATACATTCATGTGAATTGGTACAAATTAATACATGTCACTACACAGCATATAGATCAAGATATATCATATTACATATATTGATATCACTCACATATCTCGCCGGCGCCGTCCACAATGTCTCACAGATACAATCAACACACCGGTTCCACAGAACCCAAGCCACAGTCTACACACTAAAAGAAGACAAAGAATGATAACCAAGGTCCCCACATGATAAGCACAGCCGTTCACAAACACAAGCGATGAAGAAGAGGAAACAGAATCTCCACGTAACAAGCACAATAAATCACGTAGAACTTTCAGAAGAAGAACCGCAGATTTACATTCACAAGGCACAGTAATCCATAGCAGAAGGACCGCAGATTCTCAAAGCACGGCGATCCGTAGAAGAAGAATCGCAGATTCATAAAGCACAGTACTCCACAGAAGAAGAACCGCAGATTCATAAGCACATTACTCCACAGAAGAAGAACCGCAGATTCATAAGGCACAGCAAATCAATATTGAATCCCCGGAGAACACAATTTCACCAAAGTCCCATAGAACACAATAAACTTTGATTCGACGTACCGTTGATCTAAAACAAATATTAACTTCTCCGTGTATTGATACTACAGTGTCACATCAATAAATTCAGCCCACCGACACACATGCGGTGGTACAATTAGAGCATATAAATATTCTTACAGGAGTTTTAAATCACTCTCGGCGACATAGCATTCACAACAATTTTATAACAAATACATTTCCTGCCACATATTCCGCTGGTACCGTCATCAAAAGCATCCCACATACACAGTGAACATCGATGCACTACTGACTTAAAAGTCAGCCTCTCCACATAGTAACACTACGGAGAAAACTATGATTAAAACAAAATAAATTAGGCTGGACACCAAAGCCTCGGCCGTTAATTCTTGCTCTCACTTCTCTTATATTATTATCCTCGTCATGTAGGCTAGTTACCTATGTCATTTTTAAGTTGACGTCATAATTTACGTTGACGTCACACCGATCTTTCTGAAAATTTGTAGGTATGTTCATTATGGGTCATGGATGATGCCCGACGGTTTTTCTTCTTTATAGAATATCTCAAAAAGTACATGGCCGATCTTTCTGAAAATGTGTAGTATGTACATTATGGGTCACGGATGATGCCCGACGGTTTTTCTTTTTTATAGAATATCTCAAAAAGTACTTGGCCGATCTGACTGAAAATTTGTAAGTATGTTCATTATGCGTCACGAATAATGCCTAATGTTTTAGTTTACCGTTATAGCCGTTAGTAACGGCTGTAACGGCCTGTAACGGTTTTTCTTCTTTATAGAATGTCTCAGAAAGCTCTTGGCCGATCTTTCTGAAAATTTGTAGGTATGTTCATTATGGGTCACGGATGATGCCCAATGTTTTACTTTACCGTTACAGCTGTTACTAACAGCTGTATCGGCCTGTAACGGTTTTTCTTCTCCACGGCATATCTCAGAAAGGCACCTGGCCGATCTTTGTGAAAATTAGCAATGTATGTTTCATTATGGGTCACGGATGTTGCCTACTGTTTTAGTTTACCCTGGTTATAGCTGTTGCTAACGGCTGTAAACAGCCTGTAAAAGTTTTTCTTCTTTATCAGATATCTCAAAAAGTTACTTGGCCGGATCTTTCTGAAAATTTGTCGTTAGGTCATTATGGGTCACGGATGATGCGGAAGTTTTAGTTACAGTTGCTGCCATTACCTAACGGCTGTAACGGCCTGTAAGCTTTTTTCTTCTTTATGGAATATCTCAGAAAAGTACTTGGCCGATCTTTGTGAAATCAGCAGGTATGTTCATTATGGGTCACGGATGATGCCCGATGTTTTAGTTAAACCCCGTTATAGCCGTTACTAACGGCTGTAACAGCCTGTATGTTTTTCTTCTTTATGGAATATCTCAGAAAGCACTTGGTGATCTTTCTGAAAATTTGTAGATATGTTCATTATGGGTCCACGGATGATGCCGATGTTTTAAGTGTTACCGTTATAAGCATTTGACTATCGGCCCATAACGGTTTTTCTTCCTTTATGGAAAATTTTAGAGAAAGATCTTGGCCGAGGGTACACACTCATGCAAGCGTGACCAAACCACACGTACGTTCATATCAAACTGTTTTACATGCAGTTCATCTGCTTCCCACCCTCCCCTTCCCTTCCTTCTCCTTCATCCTTTCCACATCTAATTATCACTTTTAGTGAACAAAACGTCAAACAGACTAACATACAACAACAACAACAACAACCAACACACATACACACACACACACACACACACCACATACACACGGACACACGCACACACACCCACCACACACACACACTCACACATACACAACGCATGCCCGCATGCACGCCACGCACGCACGCACTCTTCCTGAAGTTGAAGTAAATGGTCGTCGTATCAGACTTCACAGTGGACGTGCCTGTTGGTTGTTGGATTTTATTGATTGTTTGCACGACTTTCAGCTCTGACCTAGGACAAAATAAAAAAAAACAAATGACAAAAAATAGCACAGGTGGTTTACAGTTTCAACCAGGTCATGTACTTGATGTTTTGAGCTATTCAGTGTGTGTAATGGGGTGGTTTGTTTCTTTCAAAAGAAAAACAATCTGGTTTTTTTTTTTTTTTTTTTGGTGGGGGGGGGGGGGGGGGGGGGGGGGGGGGGGGGGGGGAGACTGAGATATCTTTCCTGAGTCACCTTCAGCTTTCCTACCTCAGCGATGGTTGGCCACTTTAACTGTTTGCACGGTATGCAATTCCGTCAGGTCATATTCATTGCACCACACTTGCCATTCTGAATCTAATATCCTTTGATAGTTCAAACTGTCTGTCTTCTCAGGCATCTCTTTAATAACCAACCCTCATTTCAGCTATCATTAGCAGTGCTTTCTTCCCCTTTCCCTTGGGCCATCAAATTGATTCTGCGTGTTATGTGTGTGTGTGTGTATGGTGTGTGTGTGTGTGTGTGTGTTGTGCACGCACGCGCGCGCATGTGTGTGTGCGCATGTGTGCGTGCGTTGCGTGCGTGTGTGTGTGTGTGGTGTGCGCGCTTTCTGTTGTGTATGTTGTAAGGTGCGACAGTGTGTGTGGGATATGTAGTGTGTTGTGTGTGTGTGTGCGTGCGTGCGTGCATTGCGTTGCAGTGTCAATATGCACCCTTGTTTGTAGGTGTATGGTGCTTATTGCAATTTCTTCTTCTTATTGGTATTCATGCTATGTTTTCTTTAACCTTTTTTAGAGTGCTGAAACTGCACCGTGCCCAGATTGGGCGTGGATTGGGAGCAGGGGGAACACTGTTGGCTTGTGATTAAGTATGATTGCTTCCCTGTATTTGAAACTTATCCGGTGTCCCTCAACCTGATCTGTCTGCTCCTTCCTTCACAAAGAGGCTGGCCCTTCCTTGACAAGCATTCTTTTCACCCAGTCAAGCGTTAAAAAAAGAAAGGTAGTAGCATGGTAGGATTGGAAGGTGGAAAGAAGGGTTACAAACACTTCCTGTTTTTGTCTCTGTGTTCTGGAAACTGTGCTGTGTCTCTGGCACATGTGGAGGCTGTTGGCCATTGGGGCTTCCATTCTTTTTGGTGATGATATTGCCCTGACATTTTGAGAGAACCATGGTGCAAAGAGAAATCCCGTCTCCTGCAGTTTGGACAGGGAACTCCATGCCTTTCTGTGTCGGTCACAGTCCATTAATCTTCACCCCTTTTTTACACAAATCTGAGAACATACCTTTTCAGTCTTTTACAAAATGCAGCCCTTTTCAAACCTCTCCCCCACCACTTAAAAAAACAAAACAAACGTAGCTTTTTAATAAATTTCGTGTGTGCGTGCTGGTGCTTGTGATCGACAGGCAGTGGGGGGGGTGGGGGTGGGGGTGGGGGGCGGGGATTTATGTTGCAAGAGTCAGGCAGGAGTCGTGTCTTTGATGTACAAGGCATGCCTTTAAATATGTCTTCACCACATCGCTTGTGGGCACCTGTTCTAAGCTGGGAATTTAAACCTAATGAGTTCACTTTTGTTTCCTCCTCAAACGGATCGAGCTGGAACTCTTTTCGGTGCTCTGTCACTGCCTCAGAGTTCTGGTCCTCTTATTTACCCGATATCTGAGCTGTTTTCTGAGATAATAGGCTGATGAGTCTGCGAATCCCCGCTCCCAACTTCTGTGGGAGGATTTGGAGTCCGGAAGCCAGATTCTCTGAAGCTGCTGGCTTAGAGTGGCTACATATCGGTCACACATCGCAGTCTGCTTTGGGATGGCGCCATAAAGTTCCATCAGAGATCATTTGTTTTGATGAACCTGTGTGCGAGAAACAGTGTCTGGTCTCTAAAATGCCACTCTTCCCGATGATCTCTGGGTGGTTTTCACGTTGTGGAAGGTCTGCTGTTGCATTCCCAGTATCCTATCCATCCACGCTCTAGATATCACAGCTGTTTCAGGACATGTCTTGTGGCCCTCTGCTTGTGGAGCGGCACTGCTGGGGTTTATGGTGGTTTTAGTGTTTGCTCTGACAGTGCTGATCCCAATGCGGTCATTAAGCTCTTGGTTGGTCCCCCATGTGTCCTTTCCCTGGGTTAGTGCTGCTTTGCATGAATCTGGACATGTTGACGGTTTGTTTGCTGTGAAGAGTGGACATGAAGGTATCATCTGATTTCACCCATTTCATCAGGTTTGAAATTGGGTTGCAGGAGGTTATTTCAGATGAGGACCAAGCGTTAGTGAAGAAATGCCATGTTTAGTGCGGTCAGGTTCGTTGGAATGCGTTTCTCATGCAGTCTGTTGTTTTTTTTTTTTTTGTTTTTTTTTTTTTACTTTGCAGTTCGCGTGCAGGGACTGCCTTCTGATTTTCTTGGCTCGTTCTCTTTCTTTCTTGGGCTCCTCTCTTACCATGTCTCTTCTTTGCTTTTCCCTATTGCTCTTTGGACATCACTTATTTCTCGTGGCCTCACCAGCCCCGAGTGTTGGTTGCCCTTCTTCTTCTTTTCTTCGGCTCCTCTCTTACTCATGTCTTCTTTGCTTTCCTTATTGCTTTGACCATCACTTCATTCTGTGGCCTCCAGCCCCTGAGTGTTGGTGGCCCTCTTCTTCTTTCTTTGGCTCCTCTCTTACCATGTCTCTCTCGTTGCTTTCTCGATTGCATGGCCATCACTTCATTTCTGTGGACCCAGCCCTGAGCGTTGGTTCTCTTCTTCTTTCTTTGGTCCTTCTCTTACCATGTCTCTGTCGTTGCTTTCTCTATTGCCTTGACCATCAACTTCAGTTTTTTTTCTGTGGGACCCCAGCCCATGAGCGTTGGTCGTGTGTGTCTTGTCATTTATGGCTTATATCACTGCTTCCCAAACTTTCCATTGTCTGCCAGTCTCTAGCTTGGGCTGGCGTCATTAATAGCTTGTCTTGGAGGCCTCCAGCATGGTTAGTGCCCTTGGCTGTACCACTGTGTGCATCCTCAAGGATGGACTTCAGAGGAAAACTTCAGCTTTGCTTGGTGGCAGTAGAGTGCCACATCAGTGAGGATCATATGGGACACAAAGCTGTTCCCTCGTGTTGTATTGTTGATTTTGCTGCCTTCCATTGATCACTGTGCTGGTGCTGATAGTGTGATTATTACAGGCGAGAGAAGCTTTGGGATCAGCATGAACTGCAGACACAGGACCTTGTACTTTGCCAGGGAGGAGCCCTCATGGTCTGTTATCTGCAGGCTTTCTTCTGCCATGTGCTTGGTTTTCCTTTCCCGTCTTTCAAGGAGTCATCACACCCACTTTGAGGCTCTTGACTGGCTCTTCTGTGATGTTGGAAGGCTTGGTTGGCTATGCAGTGAACAGGGCTGTTTGCCACTGTTCCTGTCTGCAGGGAGAGGCATCATGATTTTCCCTGGTTTGAAGTCATCCTCAATTCCTGGGGAAGCAGACTGACTTTGTCTAACTGCTTTAGTGCTTTTGTTTCGTTGTGTCTCGTTCTTCCTTTAAGGAAATCTCTGTCGTGTCTCCCAATGAAGGCTTTTAAAGGGAGTTTTGCTCTTCATTCCCAAGATGTGCTGAATCCTGGACAGCTTTCAAGCTGACTTCTATGACAAAACAGTTGTTTATACTGGAGGGACATTGTTGATAACCAATTGTTGGTATTTTTTTGTGGAGAAGCTCATGAGAATGCTATGGAAGTTAGGGGTTTTTTTTCTCAGATTTCTCAGTTTTCTTTGCAGCTGATACAGCTCATGAGCCAGCTGAATCCTCGTGTGTGGAACTGATCCGTGTTCGCTTGCCAGACTGAGCCGTTTATGTCAGGTCTGCTTGGCTATGTATGTGGGACTGCTTCCTAAGCTGTCACAGTGGCATGTTCTACAGAGCCAGGCATGCTAGATGACTCCTTTCTGGACTGCCACATGCCTGAACTCATTTTCTTTCAGGTGTTTAGTCAGCTGACCGCCATGACAGAGTGGAAGGTTTCCCTTCAGTGTTCAGAGAGCTATGTCTAGACTGGTTGATGTCACTTGAGTTTTGGTCTATAGGAATGTACACTCCATCAGCTATCTTCTGTTGATTGCTGATCTTCAAGTGCCTCCATGCTGATCTTATCATTTTTGTGGATCCATTAAAGCTCATTTTGGCCATTCCTTATACAGCAGATAGAGTATTCCATGCGAAGATTGGCTCTGGCTTTTGAACCACTTCTGTATCTTCATCCAGTTGTTGGTGGTTGGTCATTTAGCTTTGTCTCTGGCCCTGCGGCTGCAGCAAGCCCTGGATTCCTAGTGAGGGTTTTGAAATAGTTTTCCTGAGATGCTCCTGAAGTGTTTCTTTGTCCACGGTGAGTATCCCTGCATTCTGGCTTCTCGAGCCAGTTTCTGCGCATGGGCCCCAAGGCTTAGAAGAAGCAGCCTTGGGTTGTCTTCTCCTCCTCTTGCTGTTTATGCTGTGCTGAGGGCGATGTGTTGCGCTTTCTTGTCTTCCCAGAGCTTATCCAGCCCTTCTGTTTCAAGAGAATCTCTTTCTCTTTCAAAACATTATCCATCTCTGCATATTCCCAGATTCTGGCTTCTCGAATAGTTTCCTGGCGAACTGTGAAGGATCTTGAAGAAGCAGCCTTGCAGTGTGCTCTTTGCTATCAGTGCATCCTTGTTTAGACTGTTTTTTTTTTTTTGTTTCCATCAAATCTCTCCATTTACACATTTGAAAATACATTGCCTCTGCTGGAAGGGTCAACCCAACCAAACACGATGGTGATGGAAGATGGGGGGGCGGGGGGGGAGGAAATTTCAGGGGGGGGGGGGGGGGGGATGTGGAGCGGTGAAGAGTAGAGGGAAAAGGGGGATAGGGCAAGGCAGGGGAGAGTCAAGTATAAAGAAAGAGGCGAAATTGACAAAGGAGGGGGGGAGGTAGATGTGGGGAAAATAAAACATTAATACATACACACAGCAGGTGCAAAAAAATTACACACACACACACACACACCTCAACACACACACACAACACACACACACACACATTCACACACTCACACACAACCACACACTCACACACACACACACACACACACCATTTTACATACACACACACACATTTGCACATGTGCGCACGCGCGCAAACACACACACACACCAACACACCACACACACACACACACTCACACACACACACTCACTCACACACACACACAACACACACACACACACACACACACACACACACACACTCCTATGAATGGCAAATGACAATCACCTCCGTTTTATGGCTGAGAAAGAAGGGGGGGGTGGAAGGACGGGGAGCAGGAAGGAGGAGGGGTAGGAGGAGGGAGGGAGCCATACTTTTGCTGACTGCTATCTCCTCAGAGAGCTTGAAGGCAATTTGACTGTGACAGATCTCATCACCTCACAGTGATCATGTAATTGGCATTTGTGGTTGGTACAGTTGTCACAGAACTAGAGACTTGCACACACACACACACTTAACTTACCAGATTCCACCACATATGCACATACATGTATACACACAAGCAGGCTCATGCATGCATGCACGCACACACAGCCGCGGGGGTTGCGGACCTTGTCGTGGTCGGAGGGCTTGCACGGTCCAGGGATTCCCTTAGGCTTTGCTGGCGGGGCCATCATACTTGGAGATAGGCTGGTTTTTCAATGCTTCTAGCCTGTGAAGTTGAGATGCTGCCTGGCCTAAGCGCAAACGTGGTAAGGGTTGTGCCCCTGGAAGGGCTTATTCCATGTCAGATAGGCTAAGGGATGGAGGAATCCTGGACTAGAGTACCGCCTTTTTCCGTTTCTTGTTTTCGGCCTTTCTTATTTGGCCTTTTCTATCTTCGGGTCTCCCTTCCAAGTCTTCTTTTCCACATCCTTTTCTCTCTGTGGTCTCCTTTAGATCCGCCGCGTTTGCCGTGCGGTGCGGACTGTGTCGGAGGGGAATGAGATCCTGGTGATTGAGAGGGCCAGCGTCTCAAAATCCACTTTGGGCTCGGACCTCTTCCTAGACAGGAAAGTTAACTTTGGCCCGGTGTACTAATCGGGCTCACTTCTTGGGGCTGGGTCAAGACAGACGTTCCCTGAGGCCAAAGTAAACCCCTGCTAGTGCTCCAGCTGTCTGTTCCGGGAGTTGAGCATGGTCAGGGGGGATGGGTTGGTTGGTTTCTGTTTGTGTATGTCTCTCCCGAAGCTGGAAGGGGTAAGAATTGTTTCTTGGCCTGGCTCCTTAGTTGGACTCAAGGTGGGGTGGGTAAGGGAGAGATGAAATATAATAAACTAAATATGGCTTTATCAAAAAACATCCCCCCCATAAAGAAGAGGAAGCAGAATCCCTATTTCAGGGGATCTTTATTCCGACAGTGACTCTGATACAGAGGGAAGACAGAAGACAGGTGTCTGGGCTTCCTGGCTCGTGATGGAAGGACGGGAGCAGGGAAAGTCCCCTTCAGCTCTGAGCCTTTTGCCATACAATAAGGGTTCAAGGTTGATAGAGGGTGACCCTCAGTCCGTCAAAAGGGATTGAGGAGGGCTCGTTTCTAATTCAATGTCGTTCCAAAAAATACAATCTGAACAAGCTGTTGAGAGCAACAAAACTAGTGGACAGGAGATCAGGGTGACTCCTCATAAACAGTTAAATTCGTCGTAACGGTGTGTGATTCGCTGCCAGAGATCTATCAGGTGTGTTTCTGAGGCAGAGATCAGAACGGAAGGAACTGGCGTCTCAGGGGAGTGACGGAGGTGCGCAGGGTTGACTGTAAAAAAGGTGCAGAAAGAGTGGCCCACCAACACCCTCTTTCTGACATTCTGCAACCCTGTGCTGCACCGGTCATTCAAAGTCGGTTACTTGAAGTCAGGGTTCAGTTATATGTTCATCCCCATTGAGGTGCTTCAGATGTCAGAGGTTTTGGCCATTGTCAGGGTCCGCTGTTTGGGCAGGGTAGGTGTGCGGTGTTTGCTGCCAAGCAAACCTCATGATGGGCGTGTCAAGATCGGACATTGTGCTAACTGCGGTGGCGACCCATCCCTCTCTTCAAGAAACTGTCCTCTTTGGTTTCAGGAACTCCGCATTCAAAGAATATAAAACTGAAAAGAAAATTTCCTTTTTTGAAGCCCGCAAGCAGGTTGTGGGCAGTCAGACGCCGACAGCCTCTTCTATGCTTCGGCTGTAAAGAAAGTTCCCAAGTTCTCACTCGATCAGTCTGCTGTCAGACTGATGACTTATTAGTTTTTCGAGACACTGTAACTCTGGTGGAAGCAGGGTCCACAACCTTCACCCAAGTGACTTGCCCCTGGTGGAGGCAAAAAAAATCTGCCACCCCTAGACTGCCTGCAGTCTACAAATTGCTGCTGGGCAGATTTAAAAACCAGCAATTCCCCCTTACGAACTCTCTGTCAGTGCCCGTTGCGGGCAGGGGTGTTCAACCAGTGTGGAGATGGTGGAGATGAGAAGATACCTCCTCCATCTCCAAACCCAGACCGTTCTTCACTGTTGGCATGTCTGCCGGCAGGTCTGAAGACCAATGTCCAGTGAAACTAACCAACCAAATTTACCCCTAGAGCAGATGTTGATGACGGAGATGACTGATCTCTCTTCCTTTTCGCCCTCTGCACCTGGATAGTACAATAATTCCATTGGAATATCCGTGGACTTAAATTCAACTTCGAGAGCTGCAGCTGCCTGTCTGTGTCAATCTATAAACCTTCCGTCGTGGACTCGTCAGGAAAACTAAAAATTCAAAGCCAGAGACCTTTACTCTTTCTGCTTTAAGATTCTTTCAAAAAAACCTGCACAACCATTCACGTTGGGACTGTCGGCGGTGTTGACCTTCTCCTACCTACAAAACTTTGTTGTATAGTCTGTCGCTCTGTCTACCTCCCTTCAGGCTGTAGCTGCGAGAGTCCACCTCCACAAGACTGTGGACAATCTAGTTCCTTTATCTCCACCTTCTGTCCCGGTTTGTCGTCAGGACCTTGTCGTCTGATAGGAGAACTTCCTCGACCTTTTTTTGCTGTTGGGTGACTTAAACGGTCACAATTCCTCTTTGGGGTAGTTGTTCAGTACGTCATCCAGTGGTCTGCTAATTGAGGGTCCTTTCGGATTTAGATTTGTGTTGTATGAACGACGGATTCTGCAACTTACCTCCACTCTTCCACAGGTTCACTTTCGTGTTTAGATTTGTCGGTTGTGACCCCTCGGCTGGTCCTGGACTATGAGTGGTCTGTCATGACGATCTGCACGGAGTTGACCATTTCCCTGTCTCTACAACCTGTAATACCTGAACACGTCTCTATCTCGCAACACCTAAATTATTTGATGGCCAAAAAGGGGATCTAATTTGCTGCCATGTTTCTAGGGAATTCCAGGACATGATTTTCTTCAGAGTCCGGACCCAGCAGAATCACTGACTAATACACTATGATCAAGTGTTGCTCAAGCTTGTTATTCCAGTGTCTTCCGAATAAACTTCAAATGCCAAAAACACCCTGGTTTTGATTCAAACTGCCAACAATTTTCCAAAGTTCGGGAAAACGGGTCAGCGTCAGGTATACAACGACCATCGGGTCCCAACGTCGAGACCATCAGAAACTCCATTGCAAATCGAGACACACTTTTAAAATCAGTAAACGTCGGTCCTGGAGAAGTTTCTGCTCCAGGCTGACATCGAAAACTTCCAAGAAAAAAGTGTGGAACATCATTAAGAAATCAAAGGGAAGAAACTGTCCCCACTGGTGACCATTCTCAAGTTTTCCAGACTCTTTTAATAACAGACAAAAAGCAGTTTCTAATTGCTTGTTCAACACCATTGAAAAGGAATTCTCCTTTCTAACAAATTCAGCCACTTTTGTCAGAACAAAGCCCAAAAGAAAATCACCTGCAACTTTTTCGTCCGAACAACATGGAAGACTACATCTTCCTTTCACGTTATAACGAGCTGAAATTGCCTTACTTTCTTGCAGCGAGATTCCTCCCAGGTATAGATGAAAATCATTATCAACTATTGAAACATCTTCCGAAGAAGGTCTGAAACATCCTGCTACAGGTATACAAATGTGTGGGACTACAGGTTGCTTTCC
This sequence comes from Conus ventricosus, assembly GCA_018398815.1. Classification (NCBI taxonomy): domain Eukaryota; kingdom Metazoa; phylum Mollusca; class Gastropoda; order Neogastropoda; family Conidae; genus Conus; species Conus ventricosus. The sequence goes on along the minus strand of JAFLJL010017726.1, from coordinate 31,740 downwards.
AACCTCTGGCGGAAAGCACCTCATTATTCCCATCCCCATAACCTGAAAAGATATTTCTAATCCATCAACTACCGTCCCATAGCTTTGTCCAGCCTGTGTCTGCAATATTGATGGAGAAAATGGTCAATGCTAGGCATCATGTGGAAACTCGAAACGATGGCCTTTGGCGAAAGATCTGAGGTTTCTCAAAATCGGACTACTGTTGACCTTTTGATTCGTCTCTGGAATCTTACACTTCGAGAACGCCTTTTTGAACAGAACAAGGCATGCAGTGGCAATTTTCTTTGACTGGGGTAGACCCCACGATACCACCTGGGATGTCGGGGATTACTTCATGTTCTCCCATGATCTGGGTTTTCGAGGTCATCTTCCGCTTTTCGTTCAAAATTTTTTTGGCGGAACGACGTTTCTTGTCCGGGGTTGGCACTACTCTCTCGATGGTCCACGAGCAGGAGGTGGGTGTTCCACAGGGGAGCCATACTATCTCATGCCCTCTTTGGTATTAAAATCAACAAAAAACCATTGTTCAATCGTTCAGGCAGGGGTTAGGAGACTCATTGTTTGTGGGATGATTTTGCTGTCTACGCAACTGGAAGCCTGTACCCGAGTGTCCAGCGCAGGCTCCAGCTTTGGTAGATAAAATCCATCGGGTGGGCAGATGAATTGGTTTCACCCTTTTCTCCAACAAAGATGCAGTGTATTCACTTCCATAATTTCCCATCAGTTTTTTCTCAGATCCTGAACTTCAAGGAGGGAAATCTCCCATTCCAGTCGTTAAAGAGGCCCCAATTACTGGGAGTCATTTTTGACCAAAAACTTAATTTTCTCAGACCATATTAAAAACCTCAAAAACTGTTGCCAGAAGGCACTGAATATTCTGGGGTCGTTAGACACACCGACTGCGGGCGCTGATAAGAAAACTTTGTTTGCACCTCTACAGAGCCTGGTCGTTCCAAAACTGGACTACGGTTGTGCTGTCTACGGCTCGCAAGATCATTTACTAAACTCTTGGTCCCTATATTCCTCTCCCATCAAGGGTTCGTCTTCTGTTTGGAGCGGTTCAGTACCACCCCTGTCTACTGCTTGTACGCAAGAGGCGGGGTCGAACCTTCACTGTCCAACCGCAGGCTGAAACGTCTTTGAATTTTATATCCGACTGTTCTCAGAACCGCAGAATCCTGCTCTGATGTGTCTTTGACCCTCGTTCCAAAGTGAGTTTGAAAACAACCCGAAAGTATTCGCGTTTGGTCTTCGGTATGCCGGCCTCACTTGCGGAAGGCAGGTCTAGACTAGGAGTTGTGTCGATTTTTCCTAGTTTCTTCGGATCAACCTCGTGGACCCTTTTTCACACCAAGAGAGTTGTTTCGCCTCGCTGCTTTCGCAAGGAGTTACCAGCTTCTCTGGCGTACAAGGCATTGTATGCTGACTCTGTTCCAAAGTCCCATCCTGTCAAGATGTTTTCACTGACGGTTCCAAGTCTGAAGATGGAGCTGGCCTGTGCAGCTATGCCCTGGGGGCTCCTTCTCAGATACTGGTTGGATCCTTATTCATTCCGATGCTTCTGTCTTTTCTGCTGAACTTACCGCTCTGGATTTGGCTTTGAATGTGATTTTAATCTGCATTCTTCGAAGTGGGACTTTTCTGTTCTGTCGGGATTCGCTGTCAGCTTTGGAGGCTTAGCTGGCCGCAACTCAGCATCCAGAACGTTTACTTTTTTTAAAATTTTTTAGCAAGTTGAAGGCGGGACGGTTAAACATTATCTTGCTTGGGTTCCTGGTCATGTTGGCTCGGCGGGAACGAAATGGTTGCCTGATCGTTTAGCCAAGAACGCCACAAGAGAGAAACTGTCCAAAACACTTGTATCCCCTGCTCAGATGTGAACCCAAAATTACGATTATGTGAGAGAGACCTTGGAGGGAGGATTGGAACACACAGACGATTACAAACTCTTTCAGCTCCGTCCAAACCTTAAGGACTTCCTCCCATCTAGTAGGCGTGGTCGGTAAAGAGGCGAAACGGTCTGTGACCAGGCTGCACACCGGCCTTTTTGTATTTTACCCATTCTTACCTTTTAAAGAGTGAAGACGCTCCATGGTGCATTCCATAGTTTGAGCCATCACAATGAAACATGTTCTTTTAGAGTGTTGGGACTTGCAGATGTTCGACACAAAACATTTTAGGCCGCGGAGTCCATGAAGATTGTTCAGGGAAGTCTCGCCTGACGTGATCCTTGAGTTTTTGAGAGAGTTAACATTTTTCATTCTGATTTAAGATTTTACGGCAGAAAGATGATTTTTTAACAAGTTCATGATTGCGTTTGTAGCACGATGTCTTTAACGAGATGTGTGAAAGTTGGATTTGTTTTATTTTTTATACTTTTTTTTTAAATGATGGTGAGTTGATTTTTATAACGTGGTGACAGCCTGATGTGGGCCCTTGCGGTCGGCTTGGCTATAAGCAACATTATCCTTATTCTTATCTTATCTTACGCAACTACCCGACACACACACATACACATTTCAACCTTTACAAATACACACACACACACACACCACACACACATTATAAATACAAACACACTCACGCAGGTTGCGGCGCGGCACACACCACAAACAACACCCCACACACACACACACACCACACACACACACCACCACACCACACACTAACACACACACACACACACACTAACACACACACACACACACACACACACACACACAACAAATTTACACAAACACACACACACACACACACACCACACACACACCACACACACACACACACACACTCACAACACCACACACACACACACACACTCACCAAATTGAAATTCACTTCAACCAAATACAAGGCAAAAATGTTAAATGCGTGTGTGGAAAACTCTTAGTGTAAGTCACTAATACTAGGCTGTCCATGAGCAAAGATACTGTGAACAAAGCAAGGTACTAATATTTACATGATACATCCACTCACTGAAATTACTAAAATGGTTAAAATAATTATGTTTTCTTGTGTTGTGTGTGTTGTGTGTGTGTGTGTGTCGTGTGGTGTGTGTGTGTGTGTGTGTGAAAAAAGGGGGAGGGGGGGCGGCGGGAGGAGGGCTGGGGGTTTTCCCCAGTTAGGCGCTCTTTGGGTAACGAGAGTGTAGTTTGTAAATAACATTTGCATTTGAGTTCTAACCAAAGGTTAGGTACTATGTAAAGCGCTCTCATAATTATGGATTCATGATTGTAACGACAGTTTGTCTTTCTCTGTGCAACCCCGCCCCTCCGGTATTACCCCTCCTTTCCCTCTCCCTTCACCTTTACCCCCCTCCTCCCCCCCCCCCCCCTTTTTTTTTCTTCCCTTCCTGAAGGGCTTTACCAGATGATGCTATCGGCCCAGTGGGGTGAGTGAAAACAGCTTGGTTTGGGAAAAATAAAAACCTGGGGCGTATGTATTTGAGGCATAGGTGATGTAGGCAAGATTATCTTGGTTCATCAATCAGTTTGCCATGTCAGAGGGTGTGCCATCATAGTTTCATGTATAAAAAAACTGGGCGTGGAAAGGGAAGAAGGAACAAACAGCAAATTGGTGGGACCAGGCATCGTGCGCACCCTCAGGCTGTGGGGCAGAACCAGGCATCGTGAGCACCCTCAGGCTGTGGGGCAGAACCAGGCATCGTGCGCACCCTCAGGCTGTGGGGCAGAACCAGGCATCGTGAGCACCTCAGGCTGTGGGGCAGAAAATGAAAAAGCAAACAAACAAAGAAGGAAAGAAAAAACAAAGAAACAAACCAAAAAACCCAAACACTACAGCTCCTAACACCAGCCATTGTGTGAGTGCTGGCTGATGGATGCTTGTGCCAGTGATTGCAGCGGTGGTGATGGGAGGAAAATGATGCGGCAAATTCAGAAGAGGCAGATGGGTCAAACCGAACTGCTAGCTTGAAAGTTTATCACACTTTCTTTTTTTTTTCTTTTCTTTTACTTCTTTTAGAAAAATAGTCTCAGAGCATGCCAGCTTTGGCGCTAGGTGGTGAGACTTGATGCAGCATTGCTCGGAGCAGCAACTGGTTTTTCTATCCAGCAGTGTGGATGTTTCACCAGGCGTTTTTTTTTTTTATATGTTATATGTATTTATTTATCATTTATGTTATTTTTCTTTTTTTTTTTTTTTTCTTTTTGTTTTTAACACGCTTTTCGTCAACTTTTGACCTTTTTGTTTGGTCGTCAAAATGAAGCAGACTGGCTGGCGTCCTCTACACAGCCTCCAGTCTTATGTGCCTTAACCCTTTCAGTCCTAGCTTGGTGGTATGGCGTGGTATTCTCAGTCTGCCATGTTTTGGCCGTTACGTCGGAAGGTTCAGCCTGCTTTACTGAACTTTTCAAACCTCTCAAAAGGGCGCACGGCCACAGAAATATGTTTGTTTTTTTTTTTGTGTCTGTAACATTTTGATTTTTCTTCTTGTTTAAATTTTTGAGTGATGCTTGGTTCCATGGTAAAAAAGGGGGTTAACAATAACATATCCTTCATCACTTTAAACATACTTCTTATTGGGACAGGTGGTGGTATCGCATTTGTGATCGAAAGGCAAATAAAAAAAACTTGACTTGCATCACAGTTGAATATATTTTCGGCTACTATTCTGATGCAGAGGTTTTGTTGTCATGCACTGGTGTTGACATTTGAGTGAAGTTTTAGGTTGGATTCCCGCAGTAAAACTTGATCATACTAGTTTCTGTGAGAAAGAAAGAAAGAGAGAGAGAGAGAGAGAGAGAGAGAGGAGAGAGAGAGAGAGAGAGAGAGAGAGAGAATTGATTGATTGATTGATCTTAATATGCAAGGATGAAGATTTTAGGCCAAAGCCTAGTCTTACAATCTGTCCGTGTCATGCATACATTACTTCAACACATACTATTCATACTGACAGTTCAACATAGCAACATCGTAATCTAATTCTACAATGATAAGCAAATTATTCATAAAAGTACTGATGAGATGGGGGATGGTGAAACAGAAGGAAACTTACAAACAAACAAACAAAACTACAGAGAGAGAGAGAGAGGTCAGAGGAGGGTGTGGAAGAGAGAATGGTAGGCAGGGTGAGAAGAAAAGGGGATGGTAGACAGAGTGGGAGTGGGGATGAGCGATTTTAAGGGAGTAGGTTTTATGTTTAGACGATGTATTTCAAAGTATGGTCACAGAAGACTTTGCGAATGGGCGCTAATCATTTTAATAGAATGATTAAATTACTGAGCTGAGAGACATAAAATTAAATTACTGGAGAGAGAGAGAGAGAGAGAGAGAGAGAGAGAGAGAGAGAGAGGAGAGAGAGAGGAGGGGCAGGAGGGGAGGAGTAACTCCTTACACTTGAGAGGTGGGAGGAAGGGTGAAAGGATAGGAACCACTGTAAGGCTGTAGGTTGAAGATATTAAATAAAAAATGCCACCTGAACCAGCTGCCGTGGCAAAGTGGTTAGCGTCGTGGACTCCCGGCTGGGAGGTCGTGGGTTCGAATCCCATCAGAGTCATGTGGGTTTTTCTGCCTCGACCGGCTCTTACCCAGAGTTGAGTTTGCTGCGGACTCAGTTGGGAAGACTGGGACCACACAGTTGAGTTTCATCCACTTGATGGGGGCGTTCTGAGAGTGTTACTCAAATTTCCTGACCAACACGCAGGTGCCTGTATCTCTCGGGCCTGGTTGACGCCAGGATATATTATGAAAGGAAGCATAGAGTACAGCCCTGTCATGCAGTCTCAGACCGAAATGGAAATCCGTAGCATCATCTTAATCATCCTCATTCTCATCGATCAGCATGCAAAAAAAGTCTAAAATTCTGTGGCCCTTCATGCCCTGCTCTCATGGTGACCTCAATTTCGATGTCCTCTCTACGTCTCTGGCCTTCGTTTGGTTCTGTCAGGGTCACCGGTGACTTGGCAGCAGTGCAGTGTCTCCTCCGGTGGGTTGCTGGTGCCGGGGCTTTGGTGGGGCCGACGGGGGCTGTGGCTGTGGCGGGGTGTCGGAATGAGTGGCGTGGGTGCACTGCCTCTGAGGTGGCATAGAGGTTGGGATAGCAAAAAAAATAAAAAAAATAAAAATAATGCCACCTGAGTATGTGCATGCTGTTTTACATCGAAAACAGGTCACTGCGCATGAGGGGAAGAGACAGACAGACAGAGAGAACGGGCGCCACTCACCCACTGCATACAGACATCATTTGCATAATTGCTCCATTACGGCGGCTTAAGGTCCTCATGCACCGACAAAGGATAAGGGTGGGGAAGGAATGGAAGAAAAAAAAAATCATGCAAAGTAAATGAAGAAAGAGAAGTAAGGGATTGGCTGTGGAAAAACAATATCCAGTTTACTTTAAAACCTTTCAAGGAACATTTGCATAAACATTTTATGTCTCAGTAGTTAAATTATTCGATTACAATGATTAGCGTCCATTCGCTAAGTCTTCTGTGAACCATACTTTGACGTACTTTGAATAATCGTCTCAACATAAAACCTACTCCATTAAAATCGCTCATCCCCACTCCCACTCTGTCTACCATCCCTTTTCTCCTGCCCCTACCTACCATTCTCTCTTCCCCACCCTCCTCTGACCTCTCTCTCTCTGTGTAGTGTTTGTATGTTTGTTTGCTTGTTAGTTTCCTTTTGTTTTACCATTCCCCATCTCATTAGTGCTTTTATGAGCAGTTTGCTTATCATTGTAGAATTGGATTATCATGTTGGTATGTTGAATTGTCTGTATGAATGATATGTGCTGAAATAATGTATGCATGACAAGGACAGATTGTAAGACTAGGCTTTGGCCTAAAATCTTCATCCTTGGGTATTAAAGATCAATCATCAATCAATCAATCAATCTCTCTCTCTTTCTCTCTCTCTCTCTCTCTCTCTCTCTCTCTCTCTCTCTCTCTCCTCTCTCTCTCTCTCTCTCTCTCGCACACACACACACAAACTTACAAAGAAAATCATCGCAGGAGGCAACAGGGAGTCCTCAGAGAGAAAGTTATTCGTCCACATTGTCCAACACAGGCTCTCTCTGGTCTTCCATCTCCTTGGTCCTGCTGTGGATGCGCCACTAGGATTTCCACATACTCCTCAGAGGCATGGAGCGCGGTGTGTGGATACTGAGGCATGGAGGGCTATGTGTGTTCATGCTGAGGCATGGAGAGCTATGTGTGTCCATACTGAGGCATGGAGGGCTATGTGTGTCCATACTGAGGCATGGAGGGCTATGTGTCCATACTGAGGCATGGAGGGCTATGTGTGTCCATACTGAGGCATGGAGGCTATGTGTGTCCATACTGAGGCATGGAGGGCTATGTGTGTCCAAATGTCCAACTGGCA
>JAFLJL010017726.1:12500-23396 GCA_018398815.1 Conus ventricosus | reverse complement strand
CAAGGTTACCTGCAGTATCTGTCTGATCTCTGGTTCAATGTCAGGGTTACCAGCAGAAAATTTTATCTCCGTCTGATCTCTGGTTCAGTGACAGTTACCAGCAGAAAAGGAGGCGTCACTGCGTGCGGACTAGTCCATATACGCTACACCACATCTGCTAAGTTTTGAGACCACACTACGCATGATTTGAAGCTGATGGATAAGTGAATTAACAACAAAGATGAGAGAATTGAAGAAGAGGGTCTCGTGGCTACGACTCAGCAGATGTCTGACCTACGCATTAGCCCAACGCTCTGGTCAGACCTTGAGCGCCTACCTACCATTTTGTGTGTGTGTATGTGTGTGTGTGTGTGTGTTGTGTGGTGTGTGTGTGTGTGTGTGTGTGTGTGTGTGTGTGTGTGTGGTGGATGTACACGTGTGTGTATGATGTGTGGGCATGGGCCCATGTGTGTGCGTGGGCGTTGTGTGTGTGTGTGTGTGTGTGTGTGTGTGTGTGTGTGTGTGTGTGTGTGGTGGATGTACACGTGTGTGTATGATGTGTGTGGCATGGGCCCATGTGTGTGCGTGGGCGTGTGTGTGTGTGTGTGTGTGTGTGTGTGTGTGTGTGTGTGTGTGTGTGTGTGTGTGTGTGTGTGCGTGCGTGTATGTGCGTGTCAGTACAACCTTGAGTTAATCTGACAATAAATTGGTTTCAGTCAGTCAGTGCGTGCGTGTATGTGCGTGTGTGTGCGTGTATGTGTGTGTGCATGCAGGCATGTGTGCACGTTTGTGCGTGTGTGTGTGTGTGTGTGTATGTGTGTGTGTGTGTGTATGTGTGTGTGTGTGTGTGTGTGTGCCTGCATGTATGTGCGCATGTGTGTGTGTGTGCAGAAGTGCGTGTGCACGTATGTGTGTGTGTGTGTGTGTGTGGTGTGTGTGTGTGTGTGTGTGTGTGTGTGTGTGTAATTTGTGGGTTTGTATGAGCACACGTATCTGCATATACGCTATATGTGTACATATCTGTGTGGATGTGTGTGTCTTTGTATGTGGGCGTGTGTGCATGTGCGTGTGTGTGTGTGTGCATTTGTATGCTTATGTGTATGCGTGTGTGTGTGCGCGCATGTGCCGGTGTGGACATGCACATACACACATGCGTATATGTGTGTGGTAAAAGCGAGCGAACATACACGCACACGTTCGTGTGTGCGTGCGTGCATATGTGTGTTGTGACTGCGTGCGTGAATGTTCAGAAGAACAAAATAAGATAATGCTGCTTATAGCCCAGCCGACCGCAAAGGGCCACATCAGGGCTGTCACCACGTTAAAATCAACTCACCAGTCATTTTTTTTTAAACCAAAAAAAAACAAAAAACAAAAAAAAAAAACACCTTTCACACATCTCTTTAAATGACATCGTCTAGAAACGTACCAGAAACTTCGTTAAAATCTTTCTTCCGTAAAATCTTAAATCAGATGAAAAATGTTAATCTCTCTCAAAACCTCAAGGATCACATCAGGCAGGACATCCTGAACAGGATCTTCATGGACTCCGCTGTAAAATGTTTGTGTCTCACATCGTGCAAGTCCCAACACTCAAAAAGAACATGTTTCATTGTGAGTGGCGCATGACATGGAATGCACACGGAGCTTCTTCACTCTTTAAAAGGTAAGAATGGGTAAAATACGAAATGGCCGTGTGCAGCCGGCACAGAACCGTTTCCTCTTTACGACCACCCGACGTAGATGGAGGAAGTCCTTAAGGTTTGGACGGATCTGAAAGAGTTTGTTACTCGTCTGTGTGTTCCAATCCTCCTGCCAGAGGTCTCTCACATAATCGTTAATTTTGGGATTCACGCTGAGCAGGGAATATAATGTTTGGACAGTTTCTCTCTTGTGGCGTTCTTGCTAAACGATCAACCATTTCGTTCCCGCCGATGCCAACATGACCAGGAACCCAAGCAAGAGTAATGTTGTAACCGTCCGCTTTCAACTTGTTAAAAAGTTCAAAGAAATGTAAAAGTTCTGGATGCTGAAGGTTGCGGCCAGCTAATTTTTTGGCCTCCAAAGCTGACAGCGAATCCGACAGAACCAGAAAGTCCCTCTTCGAAGATTGTGAGATTATCTTCAAAGCCAAACCAGAGCAGAATAGACAGAAGCATCTGAATGTATATGTTCCAACACTCAGTATCTGAGAAGGAGCCCCAGGGCAGTAGCTGCACAGGCCACTCCATCTTCAGACTTGGAACCGTCAGTGAAAACTTTTTGATAGGATGTGAATTTCGAACAGAGGTCAGCATACAATGCCTTGTACGCCAGAGAGCTGGTAGACTCTTTGCGAAAAGCTGCAAGATCAAAACGAATCTCTGGTGTGAAAAGGTCCACGAGGCTGATCCGGAAACTTGGAAAAATCGGACACTACTCCTTGGTCTAGACCTGCATTCCGCACGTGAGGCTGCATACGAAGACCAAACGGCGGAATACATTTCGGGTTGTTTTCAAACTTACTTTGGAACGGAGGGTCAAAGACACAGTCATAGGCAGGTTTTCTGGTTCTGAGAACAGTCTGATATAATAATTCAAAGACAGTTTCAGCCTGCGGTTGGACAGTGAAGGTTCACCTGCCTCTGCGTACAGGTTGTAACACAGGGGTGTGCGGAATGCTCCAAGACAGAGACGAAGCCCTTGATGGTGGATAGGGTCCAAGAGTTTGAGGTAAGACAATCTTGCAGAGCCGTACACAGCACAACCGTAGTCCAGTTTGGAACGGACCAAGGCTCTGTAGAGGTGCAGCAAAGTTTCTTATCAGCGCCCAGTCGGAGTGCGCTAACGACCCGCAGAATAGTCAGTGCTTTCTGGCAAGCAGTTTTGAGGTTTTTGATGTGGCTGAGAAAGTTAGTTTCTGGTCAAAAATAACCCTAGAAATTTGGCCTCTTTGACAGCTGGAATGGGAGATTTCCCTACTTGAAGTTCAGGATCTGGAAAAAAACTGACGGAAATTATGGAAGTGAATACACTGAGTTTTTGTAGCAGAAAAGGTGAAACCGTTTTCATCCGCCCACTGATGGATTTTATCCACGCAAAGCTGAGCCTGCGCTGGACACTCGGTACAGGCTTCCAGTTGCGTAGACAGCGAAATCATCCACAAACAATGACAGTCTGAACCCTGCTGAACTGATTGAACAATGTTGTTAATCTTGATGCTAAAGAGGGCAGGAGACAGTATGCTCCCCTGTGGAACACCCAACTCCTGCTCGTGAACATCAGAGAAAGTGGTGCCAACCCAGACTGAAACTGTCGTTCTGCCAAAACATTTTGAATGAAAAGCGGAAGATGACCTCGAAAACCCAGATCATGGAGATCATGAAGTATCCCCGACTTCCAGGTGGTATCGTAGGCCTTCTCCAAGTCAAAGAAAATTGCCACTGCATGCTGTCTGTTCAAAAAGGCGTTCCGAAGTGTAGATTCCAGACGATCAAATGGTCAACTGTATCCGATGTTTGCGGAAACCACACTGTTCTTTCGCCAAAAGGCCATCGGTTTCCAGTTTCCACATGAGTCTAGCATTGACCATTTTCCTCCATCAATTTACAGACACAGCTGGTCAAAGCTATGGACGGTAGTTTGATGGGTTAGAAAGATCTTTTCCAGGTTTGGAATTGGAATAATGAGGGCTTTTCGCCAAGAAGGTGGAAAGAAACCAGTAGTCCACACATGGTTGTATACCTGTAGCAGGATGTTCAGACCTTTTTGCGGAAGATTTTCACAGTTGAAAGGATTTCATCAATACCTGGAGAGGAATCGCTGCAAGAAAGTAAGCAGATTTCAGTTCGTTTAACGTGAAAGGAAGATTGTAGTCTTCCATGCTGTCTAAACGAAAAGTTGCGGGGTGATTTTTTTTAAGGGGCTTTGTTTTTGACAAAATGGCTGATTTGTTAGAAGAGGAGAATTCTTTTCAATGGTTGAAGCAAGCAGATTAGCAACTGCTTTTTCTCCGTTAATTTTAAAGAGTCCGAAAACTTAGATGGTTCACAGTGAACAAGTGTTCTTCCCTTTGATTTTCTTAATATGCTCCACATTTTTTTTCTTGGAAGTTTTCGATGCCCAGCCTGGAGCAGAAGCTCCTCCAGGACCGACGTTACTGATTTTAAAAGTTGTGTCTCGATTTAGCACGAGTTTCTGATGGGCTCGAGCTTTGGGGCCCCGAAGGTCTTTGGGTATACCCGACGCTGAGCCCGTTTTCGGACTTTGGGAAATTTGTTGGCATCTGAATCGAACCAGGGTGTTTTGGTATTTGAAGTTTATCGGAAGACACTGAAACAGGCTTTAGCACATTGATCACAGTGTTAGTCAGAAATCAGCGGGGTCCGGACTCTGAAGAAAATCAGTGTCCTGGAATTCCTTAGAAATATGCTGCAAATAGATCCCAGTTTGCTTTCTTATAATTTAGATGCTAGAGACAGAGACGTGTTCAGTTATTACGGTTTTGTAGAAGGACAGGGAAAGGGTCACTTGCGTGCAGATCGCATGGACAGACCACTCATAGTCCAGACCACGAGGGGTCACAAATCGACAAATCTAAACACGAAAGTGAACCTTGGAAGGTGGAGGTAAGTTGCAGATCCGTCGTTCAACAACACAAATCCAAATCCGAAAGGACATCCTCAATTAGCAGACCTCTGGATGATGTACTGACACTACCCCAGAGGATTGTGCCCGGGTTAAAGTCACCCAACAGCAAAAATGGTCGAGGAAGTTCTCCTATCAGACTGAAAAGGGTCCTGACGACAAACCGGGACAGAAGGAGGTAGATAAAGAGAACAGATTGTCACAGCCCTTGTGGAGAGTGACTCTCGCAGCTACAGCCTAAGGGGGTAGACAGAGCGACAGGACTATACAGCAAGTTTTGTATATAGAAGGGCAACACCGCCTGACAGTCCCAACATGGATGGTTGTGCAGGTTTTGAAAGAAATAAAGCCAGAAAGAGTAAAGGGTCTTCTGCCTTTGAATTTGAGTTTCCTGAAGAGCCACGACGGAAGGTTTTATAGATTGACACAGAAGCTGCAGCTCCTCAAATTTTTGGAATTTAGTCCACGGATATTCCAATGGAAAATACTGTACTATCCAATGGTGCAGAGGGCGAAAAGGAGAGAGATCAGGTCATCTCCTCCTAAAACGTCTGCTTCTAAAGGGTGTAAATTTATTTGAGAGTTGTACCGGACTGTTGCATCTTCAGACCTGCTGGCAGACTTGCCAACGGGTGAAGAAGGTCTGGATTTGGGAGACGTGGGAGGTTTCTTCCTCATCTCCACCATCTCCACACTGGGTTGAACCCCCTTGCCCGCACGGGCACTGGACAAGAGTTTGAGGTGGGAGGCTGGGTTTTTTTTAAACTGCCCAGCAGCAGAATGTTGTAGACTGCTGGGCATCTGAGGGTGGCGGATTTTTTGCCTCCACCAGGACATTTACTTTGGTTGGGAGGGGGTGGACCTGCTTCCACCAGATTGACAATTCTTCCTTGCAATGTCTTTGAAAACGTGAATCATCAGTCTGGCAACAGACTGACCGAGTGGGAACTGGGGAACCCGTCTTACGGCCGAAGCATAAGAAGAAGCGTTGGCGTCTGACGCCCACAACCTGTTTGCGGCCTCAAAAAAGGAGATTTTCTTTTCTGTTTTGACTCTTTGTATTGTGGGTTTCCCGAATCCAAAGAGGACAGTTTCTTTAAGAGGAGGGATGTCTCCACCGCAGTTAGCACAATGTGCCGGATCTTTACACGGCCCATCATGGGTTGCCTTGCAGCAAACACCGCACACCTCCTGCCCAGAACAGCGGTCTCTGACATGGCCAAACCTCTGGCATCTTAAGCACCTCAACGGGACGGAACATACAGCGAACTCGGGCGTTCAGGTAACCAACTTGATGACCGAGGCAGCACAGGGTTGCAGAATGTCAGAAAGAGGGGGTTGGTGGCCACTCTTTCTGCACCTTTTTTTACCGTCACCCTGCGCACCTCCGTCACACCCTGGGACGCCATTCCGTCTTGATCTCTTTCCTCTGAGACACCGTTAAATCTCCGGGAGCGAATCACTCCTTTCGACGAATTCAACTGTTTATGGGGAGTCAACCCTGATCCCCTGTCCACGAGCTTTGTTGCCCTCAGCAGCTGTTCGGATTGTTTTTTTGATCTACATTTAATCAGAAACGACCATTCCTCAACCTTTGATGGACTGAGGGTCCCCCTGCTAAACCTTGAAAGCCCTTCTTATGGCGAAAGGACTCAGAGCTGAAAGGTCTTTCCTGCTCCGTCCCTCCATCACGAGCCAGGAAGCCCAGAAACCTGTCCTCTGTCTTACCTCTGTATCTGAATCGCTATCTGAATAAAGATCCCCCGAAAGAGGGATGCTGCCTTCCTCTTCTTTTTTGGGGGGGATGTTTTTAGAAAAAGCAATAGTTTTTTATTATGTTTCATCTCTCCCTTACCCACCCACCTTGGAGTCCAACTAAGGGGCCAGGGCCAAGAAACCAATGTCTTGACCCCTTCCAGGCTTCAGGAGAGACATACGACAAACAGAAACCCCCAACCCTATCCCCCCTGATCATGCTCAACTCCCGGAACAGAGAGCTGAGCACTGCAGGGGTTCACATGGCCAGCAGGGAACTGCCTGTCTTGACCCAGCACTCACACAATGGCTGATGTTAGGAGCTGTAGTGTTTGGGGTTTTTTGTTTGTTTCTTTCTTTCTTTCTTTCCTTCTTTGTTTGTTTGCTTTTTCATTTTCTGCACCACAGCCTGAGGGTGCTCACGATACCTGGTCCCACAAATTTGCCGTTTGTTCCTTCTTCCCTTTCCACGCCCAGTTTTTTAATGAAACTATTATGCACACCCGACTGAAATGGCAAACTGATTGATGAACCAAGATATCTTCCTACGCACCTATGCCTCAAATACATACGCCGTTTTTTTTTTTTCCAAACCAAGCTGTTTCACCCCACTGGCCGATAGCATCAGTCTGGTAAAGCCCTTCAGGAAGGGAAAAAAAAAAAGGGGGGGGGGAGGAGGGGGGAGGTGAGGGAGAGAAGGGAAAGGGAGGGGGTAATACAGGAGGGCGGGGTTGCACAGAGAAAGACAAACTGTCGTTACAATCATGATCATTATTACTGAGAGCGCTTACATAGTACCTACCTTTGTTAGAGACCAAATGCAAATGTTCTACAAACCACACTCTCGTTTACCCAAAGAGCTGCCTAACTGGGTAAAACCCCAGCCCCTCCCTCCCCCCCCCCCCCCCCCCTTTTTTTTCACACACACACACACACACACACAAGAAAAGCATAATTATTTACCATTTTAGGTAATGTCAGTGGAGTGGATGTATCATGTAAAATGTTAGTACCTGCTTTGTGCACAGTATTCTTTGCTCTTGGACAGCCTAGTAATAGGTGACTTACACTAAGAGTTTTCCCACACACGCATTTAACATTTTTGCTGTATTTGGTTTGAAGTGAATTTCAATTTGGTGAGTGCGTGTGTGCGTGTGTGCGTATGTGTGTGTGGTGTGTGTGGTGTGTGTGTGTGTGTGTGTGTGTGTGTGTATGTGTGTGTGTGTGTGTGTGTGTGTGTGTGTGTGTGTGTGTGTGTGTGTGTGTGTGTGTGTAAATTTGTGTGTGTGTGTGTGTGTGTGTGTGGTATGTGTGTGTGTGTTAGTGTGTGTGTTAGTGTGTGTTAGTGTTAGTGTGTGTGTGTGTGTGTGTGTGGTGTGTGTGTGTGTGTGTGTGTGTGTGTGTGTGCGTGCGTGTGTGCGCGCGCATGTGTGTGTGTATGTAAATGTGTGTGTGTGTGTGTGTGTGTGTGTAAATGTGTGAATGTGTATGTGTGTGTGTCTGTGTGTGCATGCATGCATGCTTGTGTGTATACGTGTATGTGCATATGTGAGTGGGAAGATAGGTAAGTGTGTGTGTGTGTGCAAGTGCTCTAGTTCTGTGACAACTGTACACCACAATGCCAATTATCATGATCACTGTGAGGTGATGAGATCTGTCACAGTCAAATTGCCTTCAAGCCCTCTGAGGAGAGAGCAGTCAGCAAAAGTATGGCTCCTCCTCCTCCTTCCTGCTCCCCTTCCTTCCACCCCCCTCTTCTCAGCCCAGTAAAACGGAGGTGATTGTCATTTGCATTCATGGTGTGTGTGTGTGTGTGTGTGTGTGTGTGTGTGTGTGTGTGTGTGTGTGTGTGTGTGTGTGCGCGTGCGCACATGTGTGCAAATGTTGTGTGTGTGTGTGTGTAAATGTGTGTGTGTGTGTGTGTGTGTGTGTGTGTGTGTGTGTGTGTGTGTGTGTGTGTGTGTGTGTGTGTGTGAATGTGTGTGTGTGTGTGTGTGTGTGTGTGTGTGTGTGTGTGTGTGTGTGTGTATGTGTTTGCACCTGCTGTGTGTATGTATGAATGTTTTATTTTCCCCATCATCTACCTCACCCCCTCCTTTTCATTTTCGCCTCTTTCTTTATACTTGACTCTCCCCTGCCTTGCCCTATCCCCTTTCCTCTTCTTCTTCTCCCCCCCCCCCCCCCCTGAAATCCCCCCCCCCCACCCCCATCTTCATCCACCACGTGTTTGGTTTGGGTTGACCCTTCCAGCAGAGGGCAATGTATTTCAAATGTGTAAATGGAGAGATTTGATGGGAAACAAAAAACAACAGTCTAAAACAGGATGCACTGATAGCAAAGAGCACACTGCAAGGCTGCTTCTTCAGAGATCCCTCACAGTTCGCCAGGAAACTAGTCGAGAAGATAAGATAATGTTGCTTATAGCCCAGCCGACCGCAAAGGGCCACATCAGGGCTGAACTATTTGAGAAGCCAGAATCTGGATATGTAGAGATGGATAATGTTTGAAAGAGAAAGAGGGATCTCTTGAAACAGAAAGGGCTGGAGAAGCTCTGGGAAGACCTGAAAGCGCAACACAGCGCCCTCAGCACAGCAGAATCAGCAAGAGGAGGAGAAGGAGCAAATAGAAGACAACCCAAGGCTGCTTCTTCAGAGATCCTTTGCAGTTCGCCAGGAAACTACTCAGAAGCCAGAATCTGGGATACTCGCCGTGGACAAAGAAACTCTTCAGCAGCATCTCAGGAAAGCATATTTCGACCCTCAGCTAGGAATCCAGGGCTTGCTGCAGCCTGCAGGGCCAGAGACAAAGCTAAATGACAAACCACCAACCACTGGATGAGATACAGAAAGTGGTTCAGAAAACCAGAACCAAATCTTCGCATGGAATACTCTATCTGCTGTATAAGGAATGGCCAAATGAGCTTGAATGGCTCCACAAAATGATAAGATCAGCATGGAGGAACTTGAAGATCAGCAATCAACAGAAGATAGCTGATGGAGTGTACATTCCTATAGACCAAAACTCAAGTGACATCAACCAGTCTAGACCAGTATCTCTTCTGAACACTGAAGGGGAAACCTTCCTCTCTGTCATGGCGGTCAAGCTGACTAAACACCTGACAGAAAATGAGTTCTGGCATGTGGCAGTCCAGAAAGGAGTCATCCTAGGCATGCCTGGCTCTGTAGAACATGCCACTGTGACTTAGGAAAAAGTCCACATAGCCAAGGCAGACCTTGACATGAAACGGCTCAGTCTGGCAAGCGCACACGGATCAGTTCCACACACGATGATTCAGCTGGCTCATGAGATGTATCAGGCTGCAAAGAACATCTGAGAAATGCTGAGAAACTACTTCCATAGCTTCTCAATGAGCTTCTCCACAAAAAAATACACAACAATTGGTTATACAATGTCTCCAGTATTATCATCTGTTTTGGTCATAGAAGTCAGCTTGAAAGCTGTCCAGGTTCAGCACATCTTGGGAATGAAGAGCAAAAGCTCCCTTTAAAGCCTTCATGGATGACACGACAGTGATTTCCTTAAGTTAAAGGAAGACGAGACACACGAAACAAAAACACTAAAGCAGTTAGACAAGTCAGCTGCTTCACCCAGGATGAACTTCAAACCAGGGAAATCATGAAGCCTCTCCCTGCAGACAGGAACAGTGGCAAACAGCCCTGTTCACTGCAGCCAACCAAGCCTTTCCAACAGCACATGAAGAGCCAGTCAAGAGCCTTCAAAGTGTGGTGTGATGACTCCTTGAAAGACGGGAAAGGAAACCAAGCAAATGGCAGAAGAAAGCCTGCAGATAACAGACCAGTGAGGGATCCCTGGCAGGTACAAGGTCTGGTGTCTGCAGTTCATGCTGATCCCCAAGCTTCTCTGGCCTGTAATAAGTCACACTATCAGCACCAGCACAGTGGAATCAACGGAGGCCAAAATCAACAAGTACACATGAGGGAACAGCTTTGGTGTCCCATATGATCTCACTGATGTGGCACTCTACTGCCACCAAGCAAAGCTGAAGTATCCTCTGAAGTCCATCCTTGAGGAGCACACAGTGGGTACAGCCAAGGGCACTAACCATGCTGGAGGACTCCAGAGACAAGGCTGTGAGATGACTCAGCCCAAGCTAGAGACTGGCAGACAATGGAAAGTTTGGAAGCAGTGGATAATATGCAAAAATGACAAGACACACACAGACCAACGCTCATGGGCTGGGGTCCACAGAAATGAAGTGATGGTCAAAGGCAATAGAGAAAGCAACGACAGAGACATGGTAAGAGAGGAGCCAAAGAAAGAAGAGAGAACCAACGCTCAGGGGCTGGGGTCCACAGAAATGAAGTGATGGCCAGGCAATAGAGAAAGCAACGAGAGAGACATGGTAAGAGAGGAGCCAAAGAAAGAAGAAGAGGGCACCAACACTCAGGGGCTGGGGTCCACAGAAATGAAGTGATGGTCAAAGGCAATAGGGAAAGCAAAGAGAGAGACATGGTAAGAGAGGAGCCAAAGAAAGAAAGAGAACGCCAAGAGAAT
>JAFLJL010017726.1:2500-7500 GCA_018398815.1 Conus ventricosus | reverse complement strand
AAGAGTCTTGTGTCTGAGGAAGAGAGGAAATTTTCAAGAGTCTTGTGTCTGAGGAAGAGAGGAAATTTTCAAGAGTCTTGTGTCTGAGGAAGAGAGGGGATTTTCAAGAGCCTTGTGTCTGGGGAAGTGAGGGAATTTTCCAAAAGTCTTGTGTCTGAAGAAAAGCGTAGTTGGCAAGAAGGAATACAGTGGTTCAGAAGGTACAGCAGAGAGTCGTGTGCGGTCTCTGCTATGACAGAAAAGATTCCAGTGCTGAGTTTTATCATCTACGTTGTCAGAGACAGGGAGCCCGTGAAGAAGAGGGAAGGAGCTATAAGATACATGTTTGAATTTTAAGACTGGAGTAAATCTTACTTTAGAGCAGCACTCTTCGGATTTTCCGCGGCCTATCAAGAAGACACTCTGAGATGCCAGCAAGAAGGGCCTTAACAATCGTCTATTCTAGAAAATGACAAACCGAATCAAATATCACAAGTCTTGGTTGCTTCCCAATCTTGTTACCAGCTCCGTTTGTTCACATCTTGCTAACAGATCTTGTTCACATCTTGCTAACAGATCTATCTTTTTCCTAATCCTTGTCACCAGCAGTGTTTTCTTTCTTTTTTTTTCATCCTGCCAACAGATCAATCAGTTTACTACATGTATATCTTGTCACCAGATTTTTTTTTCACGTCTTGCTAACAGATCTATCTTTTTACTATATTTGTCACCAGCCTGTTTGGGGCTTTTTTCACATCTTGCTAACATACCTATCTTCTTACTTTATTTTGTCACCAGCTGTTTTATACAAACACACACGCACACACACGCACGCACACACGCACGCACGCACGCACGCGCACACACACACACACACACACACACACACACACACACACACACACACACCACATATATATATATATATATATATATATATATATATATATATATATATATCCTTGAATGGATCCTCAAGCATAGGCTCAAAGATTGTCCCCTACATTTTATACTGTTTGCATAATGCTTTTAGTTTTTCAGGAACTTTTTTCCTCTCCACGCTTTCCTTTTGTTCCATTTACTACCCTTCGCTGGCTGCTTTGGGGTGTTGTTGGATTCTTTTTTGAACCCTTGGTGATGAGAACACCACAGAATTATGGACTTTGGTGTGTCTCTATTTGACACCAAGAGCACAGACACAATCAGCCGTGTCTCCCTGATGAGTCCGATCCAGCGGACGAAAGGTCTAGGAGCAGGCAATACAAATAGATCTGTCTTTGAAGGAGAGTACGATGGTTCCCTCAGGCAGTTAGTGAAGGGTTTCTCATATTTATAATATATTCCCCCATTTATTTTTTTTTATTATTATTATTTTTTTATAAATTCAAATCGTTGTCAAGTCATTGCTGTAATGACTGAAGAATTGTTAACTTGCACTTGTTTTCTCCCACTGTTTAATTGTTCAGCTATATATATATATAAGTGTGTATGCATTTTTCCATCCTTCTATTAACCACGAATCCATCACCCCAGCCCACTCCGGCTTAGGTATACCAGAAATCAAGCCCTCGGCAAACGCTCGGGCATCTTCAGGGCTCTCTAACGGCTTTCCTTTCAGTTGTTTTTTTCAAATAAGGGAACAAAAAGAAGTCACAAGGGCTAGGTCAGGAGAAAACGGAGGATGAGAGACGAGCTGCACGCTGTTCTCTTACACGAAGTTTAAAGTTGCAGCTGCCGTGTGGGCGCTGGCGTTGTCGTGGTGGAGGAGTAGGTGGCGGATACCGGTCCGTGGTTGCCGTGCACTCCAAGCCTCGAACACTTTTGGCAGGCAGGTGTTGATGTACCATTCAGCGTTCACCGTCTTTCTTTCCAGAAGCTGTACAGTAGTCACATGGCCGGATCTTGCGAAGAAAACTGCAATCATTTGCTTTGTGCAGCTTCTTGATCTCTTAAATTTCACATGTGGGGTTTCCCCTGGAAACAGCCAAACTGACGACTGCTGCTTTGTTTCGGGGTCATACTGGTAAACATAGGTTTCGTCACCTGTGACGATATTGGAGACCCCATCTGATCTTCCTCCGTCAAATTTTTGCAGCATAAACTGGCACCATTCAACCCTAGCCCTCATCTGCTCCCTAGTCAGCTGGTGGGGCACCCAACGGGCGCAACGCTTCCGTACAGAGCGATTGTACCGAAGAATGCGGTCTAAGCTTCCTGATGAAAGGTTTGGAGTATCCTTGAGTTCATCCTCCATGATTCGAGGATTTTCTGTAATCATGACCTTCACTGTGCTCACGTTCCCATCGGTAGTAACTGAAACTGGACGTCCACAACGGTCACGATCTTCCAACGACATTGTACCAAACTGAAATTCTTTGAACCACCTATGGACTGTGGATAATGATGGAGCCTTGTCGCCAAAACAGTCTGTCAAACTTATAAAACTTTGCTTGAAAGACTTCCTTTGAAGATAGTCATAATAAATCATGGCACGAAATCTCTCCAAGACAGGCTCTCTGCAACACTTTGAAAACCGTCCCCCTTGCCATCCATTTTGCTGTCTAGAACACATTTGGCTCTGACAATTTTTATCATTTTTTGTGTCATAGCTATTATGACATCGCTTGACATGATGATATAAAAACTGAAATTATGACGTCAGTGGTTTCTGCGCATCCGAGAACTTATGGGGCGGCCCTCGTATTTTCCCATTACTATCTAATATGTAACACCCAATTCAACAATGTTCTTTTCCAGCTGGAAGAAACTCAAGGGACAGCTTGACAGCTGAAAGTCCGTAGAGAAGAACCCCACCCCCACCCCCCACCCATCCCCCTCGTAGAGTTTCGGCGCTGAACTCTTTGCACTCTAAGGGGGCCCGGGCTGCATCCAGGTCATGACTCTCGAATACCCTTCCATACTATCCTCCAGAGAAACAATCACACCTTCAACAACACTCTTCGCCTGTTTGTGGCTGTTGTTTCTGCTGCTTGTGTTGCAGTAGTTGTTGTTGTTTGGTGGTTGTTTTTTTTCAGCTTGTAAACAGTTAACACCCTAGGGTGACCGACCAACTTACCAATATCCTTTTTCGATCTTTGTACGTGAGGAACTTCACTTCGGGATACGTCTTTTTCCTGCAACAGACCACAGCAAAAATATAGACAGACAGTCACACACACTGTCAGACAGATCAACGAAGAGAGGGAGGGACAGGGAGGGTGGGAGGGAGGGGGAGAGAGAGGGAAGATGGTGGGAGGTGTTGAAGATCACGTTATTTGTTCTGGATGTTTTTGCATCCACGTATAGTGACCAGTCTTTTTCTAGCTCTCCCATCTTGAAGCTTAGAAAAAAAATTTTAAAGAGTTATTAACGACCGTTGATGGCTTCGGGTCTTTTTTTACGAACCCCCTGTGTGGTTTGTGATATGTTCCATAGTTTATTGAACAGGAGGGAAGGGGAGAGAGAGAGACAGACGGACAGACAGACAGAGAACTAAATAAACACAAATAGATTGACAGACAGACAGATAGATAGGTTGACAGGTAAGTACGAAGACAGATAGGTAGACAGCTAGGTAGGTGGGTAGGTAGGTAGATATGTTGGTAGGTAGGTAGGTAGGTAGGTAGGTAGGCAGATAATTAGGTAGGTAGGTAAGTAGAGAGAAGACCAGTAGGTAGGTAGGTAGGTAGGTGGACAGAAAGACAGGCAAATAGAAATGTACAAATAGAGACTGGAAAAAAAATTATGAAGATGATGATGATGATAACAACGATGATGGTGGTGGTGGTGATGGTGGTGGTTACAGCACAAAAGAGGTTCTGAAGCCCCAGTAACCTCCCCCAACCACCACTTTGATCCATCCAAGGCAGGCAAGCATCCTGCCTCACACCCCTTTGCCCAAGATCACCCCCCCCCCCCCCCCCCCAGAGGGTGCACAGTCCTACATAGACACTTAACCATTTTCCCCACCAACGAAGCACTAGAAAAAAAAAAGAAAAAAAAAAACCACACACAAACAAACAAACAAGCTCACCATGCTTTTTTTTTATCTCCTCGAATTTCATCCTGTTCTGACACTGCATTCAGCAATCCACTCCATTCCAGAGGCTTCACTTTCACAAAGCACCAATCTGCCGCGGTGCGTGATGTTCTTCTTTGGGGACCCCTTTTCAGAGTTTTCCTCTTTTTTTTTTTTTCAATGAATGGCTCAAATCTTCTGAAGCATGGTTGATGTCCCCCTTTTGCCTACTACCCCAGTTCACTCCTAACCCAGTTACCCTCAAGTCTGTGTCATCTTATGCACCGACTGTTGCCCCGACTTATGCACCGACTGTTTGTGTCTTATGCAGTGATTGTCACGTCCGTGTCTTATGCAGCGATTGTCATGTTTGTGTCTTACGCAGTGACTGTCATGTTTGTGTCTTGAGCAGTGACTGTTGCACCTGATTTCTCTTCTTGACTGTCACGCTCTGATTCTTCTCATACAATCACCATCCAATCTGCGTCCTGTGCCATGATGGTCATATCCCTGTGCTGCGGTGGACTGAGCGCCATGTTCATGTGCATCAAAATCCAAACATGGCAGCTCGAGAACTCTTTGCAAATATCCGCAGCAACTTTGGGAGCCAGAGGATGGAGCGCACGACATTTTCCTCAAATGTTCCTGACGCATTTCCTCACAGCGTGTGACAGGACTCTGTAAAGGCGCCATCTTTCAAGCTCCACGTGTCTATAAGATCAACCAGACTGTTCTGCTTGAAATCGGCTACCAGTGTCACCCCTGCAGCCATAGTGAGACATTTCCTTTTCTATCTTCCCCTTGCTCCCCAAGCCACTAGTCACAATCCGAAATAAAACAGACAGCATACAGCAAGGGGCAGGGTATTCTCATGCCTCTTTTGTTGCTTCCCTCCTTGTTCTTCCAGTTCTTATAGAACAGGGAGCACTTTACAATGGGAACGACGAAATGCTCTGTGTGTGTGTGCGTGTGTGTGTGTGTGTGTGTGTGTGTGTGTGTGTGT
>JAFLJL010017725.1:53867-85270 GCA_018398815.1 Conus ventricosus | reverse complement strand
GTCTGTCTGTTTGTCTGTCTGTCCCTCTCTCTCTGACCTTCTTCTTTCTGTCTGTCTGTCTGTCTGTCTCTCATTTTTTCACTATCTCCGTGTTTCTTTATCTATGCCTGTCTGTCTGCCTGCCTCTGCCCGCCTGCCTGCCTGCCTGCCTGCCTGCCTGCCTGCCTGCCTGCTCTCTCTCTCTTCTCTCTCTCTCTCTCTCTCTCTTCTCTCTCTCTCTCTCTCTCTCTCTCTCTCTCTCCACGTGTGTGTAGATCTACAGAATGCATTTAGGAAATGTTACTACTGGAATTAAGGAAGGACAACACGGTGTGTGTTCAGGGTCATGACTGCAGTGTGTCCAGGTTATGACTGCAGTGTGTTCAGGTTTTATGACTGCAGTGTGTTCAGGTTTATGACTGCAGTGTGTTCAGGTTTATGACTGTAGTATGTTCAGGGTCATGACTGCAGTGTGTTCCGGTTTTATGACTGCAGTGTGTTCAGGTTTATGACTGCAGTGTGTTTAGGTTTATGACTGCAGTGTGTTCAGGGT
Organism: Conus ventricosus; assembly: GCA_018398815.1. Taxonomy (NCBI): domain Eukaryota; kingdom Metazoa; phylum Mollusca; class Gastropoda; order Neogastropoda; family Conidae; genus Conus; species Conus ventricosus. Next base: position 84,738 of record JAFLJL010017725.1, on the reverse strand, counting down.
CATGACTGCAGTGTGTTCAGGGTCATGACTGCAGTGTGTTCAGGTTTATGACTGCAGTGTGTTCAGGGTCATGACTGCAGTGTGTTCGGGGTCATGACTGCAGTGTGTTCAGGTCATGACTGCAGTGTGTTCAGCGTCATGACTGCAGTGTGTTCAGGTTTATGACTGCAGTGTGTTCAGGTTCATGACTGCAGTGTGTTCAGGTTTATGACTGCAGTGTGTTCAGGATCATAACTGCAGTGTGTTCAGGATCATAACTGCAGTGTGTTCAGTTTATGACTGCAGTGTGTTCAACTCATGACTGCAGTGTGTTCAGGGTCATAACGGCAGTGTGTTCAGGGTCATGACTGCAGTGTGTTCAGGTTTATGACTGCAGTGTGTTCAACTCATACTGCAGTGTGTTCAGGGTCATGACGGCAGTGTGTTCAGGGTCATGACGGCAGTGTGTTCAGGTTTATGACTGCAGTGTATTCAGGTTTATGCTGCAGTGTGTTCAGGTTTATGACTGCAGTGTGCTCAGGGTCAATGACTGCAGTGTGCTCAGGCTCATGACTGCAGTGTGCTCAGGTTTATGACTGCAGTGTGTTCAGGTTTATGACTGCAGTGTGTTCAGGGTCATGACTGCAGTGTGTTCAGGGCCATGACTGCAAGTGTGTTCAGGCTCATGACTGCAGTGTGCTTAGGTTTATGACTGCAGGGTGTTCAGGTTTATGGACTGCAGTGTGTTTCAGGGTCATGATCTGCAGTGTGTTCAGGCTCATGACTGCAGTGTGCTCAGGTTTATGACTGCAGGGTGTTCAGGGTCATGACTGCAGTCGTCATTGAGAGAAATGGAAAACTGGAATGAAGGCTGGACGACACAGTCTGTCTCCTGAGTTGTGTCTGCAGTCAGCATTAAAGAACATGTCATCTCTGGAACAAGGGATGGACAAGACGGTCTGTCTTTAGGGTCGTGACTGCAGTCAGCATTAAAGGACATGTCATCTCTGGAACAAGGGGATGGACAAGACGGTCTGTCTTTAGTGTCGTGACTGCAGTCAGCATTAAAGGAATGTCATCTCTGGAACAAGGGATGGACAAGACGGTCTGTCTTTAGGGTCGTGACTGCAGTCAGCATTAAAGGACATGTCATCTCTGGAACAAGGGATGGACAATACGGTCTGTCTTTAGGGTCGTGACTGCAGTCAGCATTAAAGGACATGTCATCTCTGGAAGAAGGGATGGACAAGACGGTCTGTTTTGTTTTGTGACTGGCCCCCCAGCATTTTAGGAATGTTTTTTCTGGAAAAGGGATTTGGGCAAAACGGTTTTGCTTTAGGGTCGGACTGAGTCAGCTTTGGAAGGAAAGTAAACTCTGGAAAAAAGGGAAAAAGGACAAGGGCGGCTGGCTTTAGGGTTTGTGACGCGTACATTAAAGGAAAAGTCCTCTCGGGGAAAAAGGGATGGACACGCCCGGGCTGTCTTGGGGGGGGATGCAGTCAGTTAAAGGACTTTTTATTCTGGAACAAGGGAAAAAGGGCAAAACGATCTGTCTTTGGGTGTGACTGCAGTTTAGCATTAAAAGGGAAAGTTTTGGGGAAAAGGGAGGAAAGGCGGTTTTTTTTTTAGGGTCGTGGGCTGCCGTCGCATTGAAGGGCTGTATCCTGGAAAAAGGGATGGAAAGGGGGTTGTTTTAGGGTGGGGGACGCGTCCGCATTTAAAGGCATGTCATCTCTGGAACCCAAAGGGGTGGACACGACGGTTGTCTTTTGGGTCCCTGACTGCCCCGGGCCCGATTAAAAGGAAATGTCATCTTGGAAAAAAGCTGGACAAAACGGTTTTTTTCTTTTTTTGGGTCGGACGGCAGTCAGATTAAAGGAATGTCATCGCTGGAAAAGGGAAGGACAAAACGGTCTTCTTTAGGGTCGTGGCTCAGTCAGCATTTTAAGGACCCTGTATCTTGGGAAAAAAGGGAAAGGACAAGACGGTTTTGTTTTAGGGTTTGTGACTGCCCTCAGATTTAAGGAATGTTTATCTTTAGAAAAGGGTGGACAAAACTGTCTGTCGTTAGGGTCGTTTACTGCAAACAGCATTGAGATAAAGTTTGAAGGAATTTAAAGGGAAAGGAAACATAGTCTTTTAGTCAGGGTTTAAAGACAACGACCCGTATTGATGGGAAATTTTCTACTGGAACCCAAAGGGGAAAACCCACCCCTGTTGTCCTAGGCAGTGAAATGGCCAGATTGAGGAAAATGTTAAATTTTTGAATGAGGGGGTGACGGGGAAAAGTTTGGGCTAGAGGCGTCGCTTTACCCGGAAATTTGGGGGAAAGTTATACTTGGTTTTGTTTAAAGGAGGCATTTGTTCTTGGTTAAGAAAGGTGTCCCGCCCAAACCCGGGGGGTCTGCCCCGAAAGGATCCGGGCTGATGGGAGTGAAGGGGTGGAATGACCCCACCCCGCCCCCCAAAAAGACCACACAAGAAAGATTAAAATACAAAAAAACCCTTTATTCCCAAAACAAAAATAGTCACAAAAAAAGCATTCCAACACACACAAAATGCACAATCAATTTAAGCATTTCAACACCCCACCCCTTCATTTGTACAAAACAAGCATTTCAAACCCCAAAAAAACATAGCCCTAATCATAAAAACCGCGTTTTCCAACACACTTCCCTTTTTTGTTCACGTTTGGGGGCCCCCACCCCCGTTCTCCAAGGTCCCCTTTAGAGTACCGTGTCCAAAAAGGTGTCCCAAAAGGGGGCAGTTCTTGGAATAGAGGCTTTCCAATTTCCCCCACCCCCCTTGACACACACACACACCCAAATTGCACGACACAGAGCTAACCCCCTGGTCAATTGGGGGGTGTAGGGAAAGGGCCGAGGGACGTGGGGGAAGCTTCCCCTGGGGAGGCGTTTTCGCTGAAGGGTTCCCCGGGCAGGGGTTAGGGGCCATCCAGCAAAGTCCCCCGTGCTCCTCAAAAAGCGCGGGCCCCACAGCGCAAGTTTGGGGGAAGGCCCCCCGGGGGGAGGGGAAAACGGAAGGAATGGAAGGAAAAAAGGGTACTGAACCCCCCGTCAGTACGGGCTGAAAATTTTTGTTAATGTTTAAAAGCCCCCGGGATGGTGGGCCCAAAGGGGGGGTGTTTGTTAAATAATTAATAAACCCGCTCAAACCCCGACCCGAGATAACACGTAAACAAAAAATGAGGAAAGTTGTAAAAGGTTTCCCCAACCCAAGCAGGGGAAACGATTACATTAACAGGTAAACAAACGAATAGCAATTTTTTATCTTCATCCCTTCCCCCCTCACGTTTTAAAATTTTCTTTTTTAGGAAAGAATTTAAAACAGCAAAACCCTTGGGTTTATAACTGCACGGGCATTTGCAAATAATAAAAATTTTAATGGCACCCCTTATCCCACATTTTATACAAATTTAAAAAAAAATAAAAAATTCTCCCAACCCCGCATCCCAAAAGTAATCATGCGTAGCCGCTCGCCCAAACATAAACAAACGTTCCCTTGAAAAACCCCAAAAAGAGGTGGCCGGGAAAAAAAGAGAACCCGGTGATTGTGAAAGGGGCGGGGCGAGCCAAGCAAGTTCCAAACCCCAAAACACCAAAGGTTTTCCCCCCTCTCAAGATACGCATCACCAGTGCATTGACGGAGAAAGGAAATTTTTGGGTTTTAATTTAGAATGGGCCCCGGTTAAAAATTGAATTTTAAACCAAGGGGGAAAAAAGGGGGCTCAAAAAAATTTCTTTTATAATTTTTAAAAAAAGGAAAATTTTGGGAAAAAAAGAAGAAATTTGCCGGTAACAAAAAACAACAAAAAAAAACCCCGAAACTGAAACTTAAGCTACCCCGGGGTTTTACCCCCAAAAATGGGGGGTCAAGGACTTTTTGCCCTTGCCAGGGCGAGGGACCCGGAGCAGATGGGAAAAAATGACGTGACCCTCCCTCCCCCACAGGCCGACCCGTAGGAATGAAAGGGAAAGACCCGTACCTTCGAAACGATGTGGTTTGGGGAAAAAAAGACCCGGGGAGGCGCTCCCCGGGACAAACTTTGCCCCGAGGAAAGGGGAAAACCCGCTAACGATGGCAGCCCAAAATTTCCCCCTACGTCACAGAGTGAGGGAAAACCCCAAGCCCAAGAGGAATGCTGAAGGGGCGGCAGGTTAAAAAGACAGGGTTTGGGGGCCCATTGAGACAGGCCAAATTCAAAAAAAAAAGGTACCCCCCGTGAACCTGCAGGTGAATTGCACGGACAGTGAAATTTTGAGGGGAGAGGAGGGGGAAAGTTAAAACCCAATTTTAGCTGAAAAGGGAATTTTAAAGGGGCAAAACCCCCAAGCCCATTAAGGGATGTTTCACGCAAAAAAAACGCAAAATAAAAAGAAAATTCCCCCACCCGATGGGCCACTCGTCCTAGGACTCGTGACAAAACCCCCCCCAAAAAACAAATGTTTCCTGAGATCCCGTGCTCCTTTGAACCCCTTGGGGAAACCCTGGAAATTGGGTAACAATTGGGGCCGAATCCCCCTCTGGGGTCAAAAAGAGTACGATTTAAACCCAAAACAAAAAATTCCCCGATTGAGTTATTCCCGGGAAATAATAGTTTTAATTTATTATCAATCAAAAAAAAGGGTTTAACCCTGAAAGTAGCAATGCAAGCCCGTGGTGATTCCTACTTTTTAACTGGGCCTTTTCCTGGGACGAGACCCCAAAGGGGGAAAAAACCCCGGTTGAGGGGAAGTGTCCCCCGGGCTGATTAAAATGGGTATTTCTGACTAGGGTCGGCTGAGATAGGGCCGCATCCCTATTGTGGAAACCCCCGATATGGCGAAAAGTGAAAGCAAAGGACTCGCAGTTTCCCCTGCCCCAAAATTTTGGGCGCGAGATGGTGGACCCGGTAGGCACTGGAGAGGTTTTATGATTTTGTTCCAGTACCCAAAAATTCCCGGCCCCTTTCTTCTTCTTGGGCACGCCCTTTCGGTCCAAATTGCCAAAAGGCTTCGCAAAAGTGGGGGATCGTAGGGCCTAAGGGGGGGCAGCCTTTGGGTTTTCGAGGCCTAGTCTAAACCCCTACCAAAATGTTTGCGGTTGGGCCCGCGATGGATGGTGGATTAATGGGTCCCCCAGGTCGGGCCCAACCTTGCTGAATGGGTCCCCCAAAAGTGGCCCGTTCCCAGGGGAACACGCGTCAAGCGACCCTTAGGGGTTGTCCCTTGGCAGGGCATCGCAAAAAAATGGGCGACGCCCAACCCGAGAGTTCATCCCCCGGCCCGAAAAGTTGGGGCTTACCGCTCTTGAGTCGCTTTGAGCCCCTATGGTGCCAGGGTGGAAAAATGGGGCCGCCGGGGGAGAGAAAGATTTTCAAGCTTTGGGGAAAGGATGTTGCTTGGTTTCCCCCTTTTGCCCGAGTGAAAACCCAAAGAGGGCCCCCTTTTGGAGCTTTTTAAAATCCTTAGCATGTGGGCGGGTGAGGGGGGGGCCGACCCCCGTTTTTGCAGGCGTTGGGCCCCCAGTCCCCGGCCTGAAGATGGGAAACCTGGGAGCCGGGGACAGCCCCCTTTCAAAAAAATCGTCAGAGATCGGTGAAGAAAAAGGGCCCCAAAATTCCCGTTCCTGCTTTTGGCTTTGGGCGCCGGGGGGTAAATCCCCCACACGCCCGGGACGGGCAGTCCCTAGAACCGATGACTGCGTCCTCTGCCCAAAAGGGGGGTTTTTTCCTTTTTTGGGGAAGGAATTCAGAGGTCGCTTTCCCCCCCGATGGCCATACTTCGCCCGAAGTAGGGGGGAGATGGGGGAGTAAGAAAGGGGGGTGGAGGTTAAAAACCCGCTCCAACCGCACAATATTAAATTGGGGCCCCCCTGGCTAAAGGGGGAAAACCCAAAAACCTTATCCACAAAGGCCGGTTTATGCTCCATCCCCGAGGGGGTCGGGCTAAGGAAGAAACCAAAAACAGAAAGAAAAAACTGGGGCACTCTGTACACCCGGAAAACGGGGTGGATCCCCCGTTAGCCCAGGCACGAGGACGCGGGAAAGGACTAACCCCATGACTACCGGCGGTGTCATGTGACGTAGCCTCACATCAAGGCATGTGACGCTCCATCACATGAAGTTAGTGATATGAATCATTTCCCCGTGCCACAATTAAAGGAAGAATATTCATATGGCTTGACTAGTGTAGCGGGCGTCCCCAAAATAATTGTGAGTATGACTCATTCAAGAAACGAATGTGGTCATTGGGTGAAAGTGACACTGAGTGATAGTTTAACAAGGGCTGGTAAGGTAAGGTGCTGGTCATGTGTTTTGAACACTGAGTATGCACTCACTAGGAGAAGGGGGGAAAGAGTCAGTTTTAACCCAGCAGATGGCCTAGAGACTCGAACCTGTCAGGACGGTGGTCCTCTTTGCTGACCAGTCATTACCAGGTGAGCGATAGATAGTTGGGGAAAGCTACAGGGGGAAAACTTAAAGAAGAGAGAAAGAATTCATATGTTGAATTGAGAAGCAGGTTACTTACACGAACCTTATTCGTGTTTCAGCCCTTCACCCTTTACCCTTCGCCCTTCACCCTTCGTCTTTCACCCCGTGAGGTGGTTGAAGATGGCCATGGTGTGGGGAACACACCGGTAGTTCAGCCCCAGCCAGTACCAAACTCCAGGGAGAGGAGTTGAAGCTCGTCATTTCGCAAGAGACAGAAGAAGTCGCGGAAGAGAAGTCGAGACTCGTATCTCCAGGACGGGAGAGTTCGAGGGGGCAGTATATTGTCTCAGAGAGAGAGACAGGGAATTGAGAAAGCAGGGAAGCTTTTTACTTGAGGCAGGCAGGTCCTCAGTGATTACGGGAGTTATGTATTCTCCTGGTCCGGAATTTTGGGATAACGGAATGTGAAGGCCATAGCTTTATAGAAGCGGAACTAGATTATTTTATCTCTTGGTGTGAGGAGAGATACATGTGTGAAGATTGATTTGTCTCTTGGTGTGAGGAGAGATACATGTGTGCAGATTTATTTGTCTCTCAGTGCGGAGAGAGATACAGGTGTAAAATCTGTTTACAAGTTGTTGTTGTGACTTAGTAAAGTGTTTTCCCTGAAGGAGAGGGGGAGAAGAAAAACATTCGGTAGTGCTCCTTTTGGGTGATTGGAAGATTGCGTTGTGCGTATGGAGTAAATGCTGTCATGAATGCGGGTATGCAAGAGTGACAGTGTGACAGTGGTGACCCCGACTCCAGCTTCACCGGCGTAGCTGCCGTTTGTTTCCCCGGGAAAGAAAAAGAAAAAAAAGAGAAAGATTTCTATTTGTGCCTGGGGGCTTTAAAAAAAAAAAATCAAAATTTTTTAAAAGGGGGGAATAGAATTAACTTGGTTATTATGACCCTCCCCGCTGTCCTAGTAATATGTTTTCCCTTCCATTAAATAACCCAAATCAAATTTTCTTCATGATAGATTTATTCCAGTAATAATGACCATTTGGCCTCCTTAAAGGACTGGAAAAATCCAGTTACCATAAACATATCGCTGTAAAACTAAAAGGGGTGCATTAGAAATCAAATACACATATAAAAAATAAACTTTGCCAGTGTTTTTTAAATCGTGTTTTTTTTTTCCCTATACTTGCACCCCTTTTCCTTTTTCTCTTGCCCCTTCCTTCCTCCTCCTCTTTCTTTCCTCCTTCTCCTCCTTCTCCTCTTTCCTCCTCTACCCCCTCCTGCGCTTCCTCTTTCTCCTTTTTATCCCGTTCTTCTGTCATTTCTTTGGGGTTTTTTGTGTCTGTATGGTTGTTCTTGTGCCCTTATTTTTGTTGAGTAGTTTAAAATCAATCATTTCATGCTGCTCTTTCCCAAAAACTGTAATGCCCACCTTTTGCGACAAAAACAAATTTAAAAGGGTTGCTGTTTAAACCCCGAGCCCCATACATCCCAAACACAGCATCAAAACCTCTGATTTCCCCCCAAACTCTCCCCAAAGCCATTCTGCTAACATAGCTCATTCCTTGCTAAACCCAGCCAAAAAAATCCAAAATTTCCGGGAGACAAAAAAACACAAAAAAAACCCCCAAGAAGACTTCCCCTTTTTGGGCCACGAGCCTCTCAAAAACCCAAATTTTCCTTAGAAGGGGATAAATTTAGGAAAAAGGGAAAAGCTCTTTTTAAAAGGGCTTTCCAGCCCCTTTAAAAGAAACCAGACGCAAGCCCAAACCTTTTAAAACACCCCCCCCCCCAATTTTATCACCCATTTAAGTAACAAGCTCTGAAATTCCTTTTTCATTTCAAACAAAAACCCAAACATGCAGTGAAACCTTTTATAAAATCCTCTCAGGGCATAGTCAACCGTATAAAACAAAATTTCCCTAAAAGTTGACTAACCAAAAGTAAAACGCTCTGAAAAATTCCTCGAAATAACTGGGATACCGAAATTTTAATACCCACTTTGTCGATCTTTTAACTCAAGGAAACCCTTTTAATAAACAACAAAAAAGGGTGGGTCTATATCGAGCACCCCCGCCCTCCCCCCAATTAATAGCAAACCATCGCTATACTCCGGAAACCATTTATAAACGGGAAACGGTCACCCCTACACTCGGGTACCCTTGTTTAACAGCAATTTGGGGGCCTATACTCTTTGTATCCCCTTATAGCCCGAAAACCGGTTTGCCTATAATCGAAATTCCTTAAGAAACACAACTTGTCTCTATTGCCCGGGTACGTCAAAAAATTGCTATTTGTCATTCTGAAATTCGGGGTACCCCCCCCCCCCCCTTAATAAATAATAATTTTTAAACCCGGGATTTACCGGTTTTAGCCCGGTCACTCACCGGGAAAAATTTGGGCACTTATTTTTGGAGCTTTCAACAAAACCTCCTCCGCCCCTTCGTCACGGGGGTTTGTTGCAACGGGGTGAACGGGATTTCATTTCACACGCCCCAGGGGTCGAACCCTGGTCATGTGACGAACAATGGGGTTTTACACCGATGGAAAAGGGGGTGCCCTCCCCTGGCCCCCGGTTGAGTGGGGTTTTTTGGCGGAAATATGGATACCTCCTTACCCCACGCAGGACCATCTTTTGGGTGGGTCACTTCTGGAATTACCCCAAAAAAGGGCCCTCCTTTAACCCCGGTTTTTTGAAAACCCGAAAATTAAGAGGCCCAAACCAACCCTTTTTCGGGGGTTTTCCCCCAAGTCTTAGTGCCCCTTAAAAATGTTTGAAAATCTCTCCCACCCTCTCCTCTCTCCTCTTCTCCTCTCTTTCACCCCTTCTCCCCTCTCCCTATCGTGAGTGGGGTTTGGTTTTCTTTTTGTGCGGAAAGGCGGCGGGGCGCGCTTGAGAAAAAACCCCACGAAACCAAAATTTTTCTGTCAAAAGACCCCCCTTGAGAAAATTTGGGTTTTGGCCCTTTAAATTTTTTTTTCCCTTGGGAAAATCTTTTCAAAAGCCGGGTTTTTTCTTTCTTTCCCAAATTCCATTGAAAATTAAACGTTTACTTGGCTCCCCAGAGAAATAATCAGGGCCCGATTCGTGCCGGGTTTTCCACTGACTGACGGAACTGTTGTCCTTGGTTGGGAGATCGCAGCCTGTTTTCATGTTGTCCATTCTTCATTCCAGCGGTACATTTCCCTAAATTTCATGCTGAAGATATGAAAAATTTTTGCTCTTTGCTGTCTCTGTCTCTGCCCTTTTGTCCCCTCACTCTCTCCCCCCTCTCTCTCTCTCTCCTCCCTCTCTCTCCTCTCTCTCTTTCTGTATCTCCCCATTCCTCTCTCTTTTTTTCTTTCCCCCTTCCCTTTCTTTTCCCCTGTCTCTGTCTGTCTGTCTTTTGTCTGTCCTGTCCCTCCTCCCCTGACCTTTTTTCCTTTCTGTCTGCCCTGTCTGCTTCCTAAATTTTTTTTCACTATCCCCCGTGTTTTTTATCAAGGGCCTGTTTTGCCTCCTGCCCGCCTCGCCTCCTGCCTGCCTCCCTGCCTGCCGCCTCCTCTCTCTTTTCTCCTCTCTAAAACCTTTTCTTCTACTCTCTCTCCCCCTCTCTCTCCTTCTCTCTTCTCTCTCCCACGTGTGTGAAATTTCAACAAATTTAAATTGGGAAAAATGTTACTACTAAATTAAAGGAAAGGGACAAAAACGGTGTGTTTCGGGGTAAAGCCTGCATGTGTCCGGGTTTTATGACGCAGTGGTTCGGGTTTATGCTGCAGTGGGGTTCGGGGTTTATGACGCAGTGTTTCAGGTTATACTGTATATGTTCAGGGTCATGACTGCAGTGTTTCCCGGGTTTAAATTTCCTCAGTTTTTCAGGTTTATGACTGCATGTGTTTATTTTTAATGACTGCATTTGGTTCGGGGTCATGACTGCAGTGTTTGGGGGGGGGTAAAGACTGCAGTGTGTTCAGGTTTATGACTGCAGGGGGTTTCAGGCCCAGACTGATTTGTTTCGGGTCATGACTGCGTGTTTTCAGGGTCATAAACTGCAGGGGTTTAAACGTCTACTGCAGTGTGTTCGGGTTTTAAATGCTGCATTTTTTCAGGTTCAGGGACTGAAAGGGGTGTTTCCTTTTTAAAGACTCCCAGGTTTTTGGGATAAAAAAACTGCAGGGTGTTCAGGATCATAACTGCAGTGTTTCAGGTTTATGACTGCATGTGTTCAACTCATGACTGCAGTGGGTTCAGGGTCTTAACGGCAGTGTTTTTCGGGGTCATGACTGCAGTTTTTTTCGGGTTTTTTGGTTTAAATGTTTCAACTCATGATTTAGTGTGTTCGGGGTCATGGGGGCAGTGTGTTCAGGGTCATGACGGCAGTGTTTTTCGGGTTTAGGGACTGCATTATTCAGGTTTATGACTGAAAGTGTTTCGGGTTTAAAACTGCAGTGTGCTCGGGGGCAGACTCCCAGTGTGCTCAGGCTCGGGACTGCAGTGGCCGGGTTTATACGGCAGTGTGTTCGGGTTTATAAACGGCATTTGTGTTCAGGGCATGACTGCATGGGGTTCAGGGCCATAAACGCATTTGGTTTTCCCGGCTAAAGACGCAGTGTTTTAGGTTTATGCGCGGGGGTGTTCGGTTTATGACGCAGTGTTTTCGGGGTCATGACTGCAGTGTGTTCAGGCTCATGACGCAGTGTGCTCGGGTTTTAGTTGCGGGGTTTTCGGGGTCAAAATTTGCAGTGCCCTTGAAGAAATGGAAAAACTGAAGGGAAAGGCTGGACGACACAGCCCTGTCTCCTATTTTGTGTCTGCATCAGCATTAAAGAACAGTAAACTCGGGAAAAAGGGGATGGACAAGACGGTCTGCCCTTTGGGGTCGTGACTGAAAAGAAAAGCTTTAAAATACATGCCCTCTCGGAAAAAGGGATGGACAAAAAACGGTCCCCTAAGGCGGACGCAGTCAGCTTTAAAAGGGACATGTCTTTCTCTGGAACAAGGGAGGGCCCAAGAGGGTCCTTTTTTTAAAGGGTCGTGCCCTGCAGCCCACTTTAAAAGGACAGGGTCATCCGGGAACAAGGGATGGCAATACGGTTTTGTTTTTAGGGTCTTAAACTGCAGCCCAGCATTAAAGGACATTCTCTCGGAAAAAGGGAGGGACAAGACGGTCTGCTTTAGGGCCCGTGACGGGCAGTCAGATTAAAGGACATGCCCATCAAAGGAACAAGGGATGGACAAGACGTCTTCTTTAGGGTCGTGACTACACACATTGAAGGAAAAGGCCCATCTCGGGAAAAAGGGGAAAGGGAAAAGAGGGTCTGCCCTTTTAGGGGTCTAATGCAGCCCAGCATTGAAAAAATTCCTCTCTGGAACCAGGGATGGACACGGGGTCTTTTTTAGGGTCGTGACTGCAGTCACTTTAAAGGACATGCCCTCTCTGGAACAAGGGAGGGACAAACGGCCCCGGGTTTTTGGGTCGTGACTGCAGTCACTTAAAAGGAATGTCATCTCGGAACAAGGATGGACACGCCGGTCTGTCTTTGGGGGTCGTGACTGCAGTCAGCATTAAAGGCCATGCATCTCGGAAAAAAGGGATGGACAAGACGGCTGCCCCTTAGGGCCCGTGATAGAAGACAGAAAAAGGGACATGTCATCTCGGGAACAAGGGATGGCCCAAACGTTTTCCCTTTGGGGTCGTGACTGCAGCAGCTTTAAAAGGGACATGTCACCCTTTTAAAACAAGGGAGGGACAAAACAAACTTCTTTGGGGTCGGACTGCAGTCAGCTTTAAAGGACATGTCATTTCTGGAAAAAGGGGATGCCCAAACGGCCCCGGGTTTTTAGTGTCGTGACTGCATCACTTTAAAGGACATGTCTCTCTGGAAAAAGGGAATGGACAAACGGCCCCTTCTTTTGGGGTTTTCGTGCCTGCAGTAAAGAAATTAAAGGGAACTTTCCCACTCGGGAACAAGGGATGGACAAGAGGGTCTGCCCTTTGGGGCCCCGGTCCCTGAAATCAGCTTTAAAGGAATGTCCATTTTGGAACAAGGGATGGCCCACACGGTCTGTTTTTGGGGTCGTGCCCTGCAGCCCAAAATTAAAGGACATTCATCTTTTAAAAGGGAAAAGGACAAACGTTTCTGTCTTTGGGGGCCCGTGACGGGCAGCAGCTTTAAAAGGACATGTCATCCTGGAAAAAGGGATGGAAAAGACGGCTGCCCTTTGGGGGTCTTTACTGCAGTCACATTAAAGGGAACTTTCATCTCGGGAAACAAGGTTTGGACAAGACGGCCCGTCTTGGGGTTTGGGGACTCAGTCAGCTTTAAAAGCCCGGCATCTTTTGGAAAAAAAGGGGAAAAGGACACGACTCAGCCTTTAGGGTCGTGCCCTGCAGTCAAAATTAAAAGGACAGGGCACCTCGGGAAAAAAGCATGGACAAGACGGCTGTTTTTAGGGTCGGGACTGCAGCCCAGCATTAAAGGAATGTATCGCTGGAAAAAGGGGAGGGAAACAATAGGGCTGTTTTTAAGGGTCGGACTCCGTCAGAAATTAAAGGACTGTCATCTCTGGAAAAAGGGAAAGGAAAAAGACTTTTTTCCCTTTAAAGGTCGTGACTGCATCACATAAGCCATGTCATCTCAAGAAAAAGGGAGGACAAGACGGTCGGGCCCTTTGGGTGGGAAAATGCAGCCAGTTTTTAAAAGATAAACTTTATGCATGAAAAGGGGGAAAGGACAACAAGTCTATAGCCCATTAAAAAAAAACAAACCATATTAAGGAAAAAAAAAACACGGGAACGGGGGGAAAACGACACGTATGTCCCAAAGCATGACAAGGGCCAGCATTGAGGAAAAAATTTTATTCAAAAGAATGGGGAATCGCGACCCCGTCTGCCCCTGGGAGTCGTCGCAAAAAAGCCGGGAATTGAGGGAAATGTTTATAACTAGGTTAGTGAAAGGACGATATTTTTTCCCTTGGGAAAAGATAAGTGCCCCGACCAAACCCCTGGGGGTCTGCCCTACGGGATGGGGTCTAGAGGGGAGTAAAGGGGAGTGACTGCCCCTCAAAACCCCCGAAAAGGGGGACCCACAAGAAAGTTTAACAAAACAAAACACCCTTTTATTCACACCCCACCCACATAGTCAAAAAAAAGCTTTCCCAAACCCCACAAAACTTTGCAAAAATCACTTTTTAAGCATTTCACCCCCACACCATTCAAAAGCCCACAAAAAAAACCATTTCCCCGGGCACAAAAACAAAGCCAAAACATAAAAAACGGGGTTTCCAACAAAACTTTCCTTTTTGTGCTTCACGGGGTTTCCTCCTCACCCCCGGCCCTCCCCAAAGGTCCTCTGAGAAACCGTGTCAAATCGGGGTGCCCAAAACCCGGGGCAGTTCTTAAAAAAAAAATAGATCTTTAAAAGCCGACACCCCTTGACACACCCCCCACCCCCAAATTGCACGACACAGAGCTAACCACACTGGCACAGGGGCTGTAGGAGGTCCGAGACAGTGGAGAAGGGCATCCCGGGGATGAGGCGTTTTTCGCTGGGGGGTCCCGGACGGGGTTTAGGACCACCACCCAAAGTCCAGTGCCCCACACTGCGCGGCCCCCCGACAGCGAAAGTTTCGGGTAAAAGCCCCCGGGGGAGAGAAAACGGAAGGAACGGAAGGAAAAAAAGGTTTACTAGAACCCCGCAGCCAGAAACGGTCTAAAATTTTGCTGCTTAATGGGTAACAGCCCTCGCAGGGTGGGCGGGGGGAGGTTTTTTTTAAATACATTATTTAACCACCAGCTCAAAAAACAGCCGACAAAACACAGAAAAAAAAACCAAATGGGGAAAAAAAAAATTGTTTCGCTAAAGGTCTCCTCACACGAAGCAGGAAAAGCGATTACTTAACAGGCAAAAACAAACAAAGCAATTTATATCTTCATCCTTTCCCTCACTCATTTTCAAAATTTTCCTTTTTTTTGGGAACTGAACTAATACAGAAACCATTGCTTTATAACTGCCCCGACTTTTGCAAATAATAAAAATTTCAAGGGCACAAAAAACCCCACATTTATAGAAACCCATTTAAAAAAAAATAACAATTCCCCCAACCGCGCACCCAAAACACAAATCATGCTTACGCACGCCCCCAAACAAAAACACTCGTTCCCCTTGCAAAAAAAAACAACGGTGGTTTAAGAATAAGAAACCCGGGTGTTTGGTGACAGGGGGGGACGAGCGAGACCAACATGTTCCAACCCAAAAAACACCAGGTTTCTCCCCCATCTAAAAACCCGACTCCCCCGCATCCCCCAATGCATTGAAAAGAAAAATTTTTGGGGGATAAAATTTTAGAATGGCCGGGTTAAAGATTAAATTAACCAGAGAAAATGGTCTCAAACAAAATTTTTTTTATAATTTTGAAAAAAAAGGGAAAATTGGGGAAAAAGAGAAAAATTTAACCCGGGCCAAACCCCAAAAACAACAACAAAAAAAACCACAAAACCTGATGTTTAACCACTACCCGGGGGTGACCCAAAAGTGGCGGCAAGCCCTCTGCCCTCTGCCCCAGCCCCGAGAGGACCAGCAGAGCAGATGCAAAAAATTTACGTAAACGTCCCTCCCCTACGGGCCGACTGTGGGAAATAAAAGGTACCGACCGTACCTTCGACGATGTGGTAGAAAAACCAAAAACCGGGAGAAAGGGCGCCCCCGGGGACATCTTTCCCCCTCAAAAGTAAAGGGAAAAAAACCTGCAAACCCGGGATGGCACCCAACATGCCACCCTACGCCAAGAGGGGAAAAAACCTCAAGCCTAAGAGGAATGCGCACTTTGGGGCAGGAAAAAGACGGGTGGGGGGCCGATAGAGACGGGCCATTCAAAAAAAAGGTACCACCAAACCCGGGGAAACCGCAGGATAAATTTTGCACGGACATTTAAAATTAAGAGAAGAAGAGGAAATTTAAACCAACCTGAGCTGAACGACTTTAAGGGAAACCCAACCACAACCCACAAAAAGGGGACTGATACCTCCCCAAAAACAACGACAATAAATAAATAAAAAATTCCCCCACCCTAGAGGGGCCCCAAACGTCTAGGCTCGTGCAAACCCCCCTTCTAAAAGCATATGTTTTCTCTGAGATACAGTGCTCCTTTGAACCTTGACGAAATTTTTCCCAAATTGATAACAAGGGGACCGAATCCAACCCTCTGTGATAAAAGGGGGGAAAGTACGATAAACCCAATACAAACATTCCACGATAGATTATCAGGGAAAAACATGTACAAAACATTTTTTATCAACCAAACAACCCTTCAAACCATGAAAGTAAAAAGCAAGCCTGTGGTGATTCAAAATTTGTTAACTGTCACAACCCCCTTTGGTCCCGAGCCCAAAGGGACATAACCCGGGTTTGAGGGAAGTGTCCCTGGGCCTGTCTAACCAAGGTTTTATCCTGACTAGGGGCTGGCTGAGATTAGTCAGCATCCAAATTGCGGGGAACCCTTGAAAAGGCAAAAGAGAAAGCTACTCTCCCCATTTCCACTCCCCAAACCCCTATCAAACGACTGACGGGCGGATCTGGTCCAGGCACTGGAGAGGTTTATGACGCCTCCAAAACCAAATTTCCCGGGCCCAAAAACTCTTCTGGGCACCCCCAGGCCGCCCCAAATCTGCCAAAGCTTTCAAACAGTGGGGGAAAACTTTTTCCCCTAAGGGGGGACAGCCCGGGGTATCGATCGAAACCCTACCACAAACCAAGATGTAGCGGTGCCCCCGCGATGGGATGGGGGTTTAAGGGGTCCCACCAGTCAAAACCCCTTGCGAATGGTTTCCCCAAACCCCGGCCCAACTGATCCTGGGGAAACACGCGTCAACGCCCCTTTGGGGCGTTGCCGTTGGAAACATCGCAACTGCGGCAGACCGCCAAACCTGAAGTTCATCCCCGGCCAGAAAAAGTCCTGTCTTACCCCCCTTTTAGTCCGTTTTTGACCCCATATGCCTGCCATGGGGAATCGGGGCCCGCCGGAGAACAGATTCTCCAAGTTTTGGGGAACGACTAGTTTTTGGGATACCCCGAACTGCCTGAGTAAAAACCCCCAAAAGAGGCCCCCTTTGGGGGAGCTTAAACTCACCTTAGCATGTGGGGCCCGACGAGCGGGACAAACCCACCATTTGTCGCAGCGTTGGAAAACCCCAAGTCCGGCCCCCGAAAAAATAAACCATGGTAGGGGGAATCAGCCCTTGCAAAAACCCCTCGTCAAGATCGCTGAAGAACAGGACGCTTTTCCGGGTTCCTGCTTTTTGGCTTTGGCGCGCGGGTAATCCCCCTCCCACACACCCTGCAGGGGCAGCCCGTAACCCAGACTGACTGCGTAAATCTGAAAAAGGTAAAGGTTTATTCCCAAAGAGAAGGGAATACAGGGGTCGCTCCCCCAAAGAGGGCCCCCATATTTCGCCACAAAAAAGGGGGGGGAAATAGGAATGAGAAACAGAAGGAGGGTGGAGGGAAAACCACCTCCCAAACCCCCCACCACATCATAATTGGGGCCCCCGCTGAGCCTCAGGGAAACCAAATCCTTATCCCCAAAGAGCGTTGGCCCCCGAATCCCCGATGGAGCGGGCAAAAGGAAAAACAACAACAGAAAAAAATACGGGCACTCTGTACCACCAGAAAACAAGGGGTGGAACCCCGGGTTTTTCCGAGCAAAGAGGACGCGGGAAAGGGCTAACCCCCCCCACAAAAGCGTCGGGCAAGTGACGTACCTCACAACAAGGCAATGAAACCCCCAACCCCATGAAGTTTTGATATGAAAACATTTCCCCGTGCCAAAAATTTAAAAGGAAAATATTTATATGGGTTTAAATAGTAGCGGGCGTCCCCCCAAAAAAAATTTTGGTTTTGACCCATTCAAAAACGAAAGTGCATTGGGGGAAAGTACCACTGAGGATAATTTTTAAAAGGCTGGTTAAAAGGGAAGGTGCTGGTCATGTGTTTTGAACACTGAATGCACCCCTAGGGGAAGGGGGAAAAGAGTCATTTTAACCCAGCAGATGGCCTAGGACTCCCCAAACCCCGACAGGACGGGGGCCCCCTTTGCTGACCCCTTTATTACCCGGTACGAAAAATAGTTGGGGAAAGCTACAGGGGAAAACTTTAAAAAGAAGAAAGAAACATTGTTGAATTTTAAAAAGCCGGTTACTTACAAAGAACCCCTTTTTCGTGGTTTTCAGCCCTTCAAACCCCTTTTCCCTTCCCCCCTTCAAAACCCCTTTGTCTTTCCCCCCCCGTGAGGTGTTTTAAGTGGGCCCGGTGGGGGGAACCACCGGGAGTTTACCCCCGCCAGTCCCAAAACCCCGGGGGGGGGTTGAAACCGTCCCTTTCGCAAGAGACCAAAAAAAGTCGCGGAAGAAAGTCGAGACTCAATCTCCAGGACGGAGAATTTTAGGGGGGGATAATTGTCCAGAGAGAGAGACAGGGGAAATTTTTAAAAACAGGGAACTTTTTTCTGAGGGAGGCAGGTCCCATTATTACGGGGTTTTGGGAATTTTCCCCCTGGGCCGGAAATTTTTTGGGGAAAAGGAAAAGTGGGAAGGGCCCAAACTTTAAAAAAGCGGAAATAGATTAATTTTTATCTCTTTGGGGTTTGAAGAGATACATGTGGGGAAGAATTTATTTTTTCTCTTGGTGGAGGAAAATACATGTGTGCCCCGATTTTAAAAAGCCCCTCATTTCGGGGGAGAGATACAAAGGGGTAAAAAACGTTTACCCAAAATTTTTTGGTGACTTAAATAAAATTTTTTTTCCCCGAAGGAAGGGGGGGAAGAAAAACAATTCCCGGGATGCTCCGGGTGAAATTTGGGAAAAATTGCGGTGCGAAAAGTAAAAAAACCCGTTTATGAAAGCGGGGATGCAAAGTGACAGTGTTACAGTGGTTGGGACCCCCCCCCCCAGCCCCTTTACCGGGGGAGCTGCCGTTTTTTCCCCGGGAAAAAAAGAAAAAAAAGAAAAAAGATTTTTTATTTGTGCCCTGGGGCTTTAAAAAAAAAAAAAAAAAAGATTTTCTAATTTGACCCCCAAGGGGTTTTAGGAAGAAAAGAAAAAGGAAAGTTTCAATTTTTAACCTCGGGAAATTTTTTTTTTTGTGCCCCCAAGGGTTTTAGGGAAAAAAAAAAAAGAAGAAAATTTAATTATTTTTTTGTGTAAATAGTTTGGGTTTTTGTGGGGTTTTTTTAAAAATTTTTAAAAAGGGGTTAAAGGGGGTTACATTTCTTTTGGGTTTCCTACTTTCCCTAAGGTTTTTTTTTTTTTTTGGGTTTCTTTTTTTCCCTTCCCCACCTCAGGGCCCATAGCCCAAACCCTTCCCCTTTTCCGAACCTGGCAGCAAGGGGGGAGGCGTTGAGGGAAACGCTGTCCTTCCCCCCAGAGGATTAGTAATTTTTGTCCCCTTTCCCAGGACTGATGGCCCCCAAACCCCTTCCTGCGTTTAGCAAAGGGGGCATGGGCCCTTGGGGATCAATTTGTCTTTCCCTTCTGAAAATATCTATTTCTTTCCCTTTCCCCTTTTTTTCAGTTTGATTTTTTCCCCTTGCCCCCCCAGATTGGGATCAACTTCTCCTCCGCACGCTAGTTTTGTATTGGGGAGTTTATTCCCCCTCTGGGCCCCCTAAACATCTTTTCTTTTGATTATTTTTTTTTGGTTTGGGGCGAGATTTTTTTTTGATTTGGGGGGAATGTGCATTTATTGATTGATTGTTTAAATAAATTTTTTATTAAATTTCTGTATTGGTGTATAATTTGCAGTGATTTGTTTTTTCCCCCCTCCCTTTTCAACGGAGACAGGACCACTAGGGGGGCTGTTGTGGGGTTCTTTGCTTTTCTTGATTTTTGCTCACTATTCCCGGGCCTGTGTATCCTTCATTTCCCTTTTCCCCCCCCTTTTTCCAAAAACCCCTTTTAAAACCCTTTTCCCCCAATAAGCTCCTACAAATTTTCTTTCTACATTTTTATCTTTTGGTAGGATTTCCCATTTTTGGGGTTTTTTTTCCCCCCCCTTTTTTTAAATTTTTTTGTGATTCCCTTTTTTTGTAAATTTATATTCATTTTTTGTATAAGGGGGTACATTTGTTTTGTAAATTTCCCTTTGAAATTAAATAAAAAAGAAAGACTGACAACAAGAACATTTGAAACTAAAACTTTATAAAGAATTTTTTTCCAGAAAACTTTTTGTAAAAGTGTTTTTTTTTCTTTTTTTAGGGAAAACAGTTTTGTATAAAAATTTTTTTTGTTTTTTAAATTCCAAATTGGGTAACAGGGTTTTCAAAATTTTTTTTGGAAAAAAAAATTCCTTGGATTTCATACTAACCCTTTTTTAAGTAAGCTGTTTTTTGTTTACAAAACCGGGAAAAAGAATTTTGGGAAATTTTTTTTAACTTTAAAAACGGGTTTTTTGAAACATAAAAACATCATATATTGCCTTATTTTTTTTTCATAAATTTTGAGATTGTTTTGGGTTTTTTCAAACTACATTCTTATGGATAAATTTTTATAAATAATTTTAAAAAAGCGGAAACCCCCTTGGGGTTTGGGGGGGGGAGGGAAAAAATTACTAACTAAAAAGCAAAAAAAGCACAAATAAAGGGGGGAAAAAGGGTAAAAGGGAGAGAAGAAAAAAAAACAAAAGGGGAAGCGAAGAGAAAAACTACAGAGGGGAAAAAGAAGAAAATTTAAAATACAGAGGAAGCGAAATTGAAGAAAAAAATTTTCAGAGGGGGGCTGAACTGAAAAAACGCAAAAATTTTAAATTGGGATTAGAAAATTTGAGACTGACTGAAATTAAAAGAAAAAGGCAACGAGAGAAACCTCCACCCTCTTCCGCAGCCAAAGCCCCCCAAAAAAAAGCCCAAAATTCCAAAATTTTGCCACCTTTTTAGGAAAAAACGGGTGACATTGTAGTTTTTTTTTCCCGATTTGAAATCCAACGCAACGCTTTGGGTTTGGGCCCAAAGGGAAAAATGGACATTGTATAATTCCCTCATTGTTTAAGGGTAGCGCTTTGGGCATTTTTCCACTCACATGCATGCGAAAACCCAAAAATTTAAAATTTGGGGTAGGTTTAAAGAAGACCCCTCAAAAAATTTTAATGTTCGCTGATCGTTTTCCCAACGAACTTTTTGGGGGGGGGGGGGGCCCCTGAAAAAGGGGAACGTTTCCACCCTTTCGATCCGTTTTGAGTCATTTTTTGAACGAAAGGATCGATTTGTCTAAAACCCAACAAAACTTTTCAATCACCCCGCGAAAATTTTCCTTTTTAAGAACAACTTTTTCCCAAAAAGGGGTGAGCAAAAATCTGGCCACTTTCCTTAAAGAAAGGGGAATTTTTAAAACTGGAGGAAATGTGGGCAAGGCTGATCATTTTTGTAACGCTCCCCCCAAAAAGGGCGGCTAGGGGAAAAAAGAATTTTTCCCTCTTTGAGTCTCCCTCGTCATGTTTCTATCCCCCCAGACCGGAAGTTACAGGAAAAAATCGTGGTATTTTTTAGTCCTCAAGGAAATACCAAACCTAGGGAAAGGACAGGGGTCTTTCCGCGGTCCCGGGGACTTTTTTCAAAAACCAGTACTCACCCCCGGGAAAAAAAACCCTTTTCTCCTCGCAAAAAGGGCCCAGGTCGGGGGACAACGACCCCCCACGAACCTTTTGGGCCCCTTTTGTGGACCGAACCCGAAGTTTTACAAAAACAGTCGGCGCCGATCAGACAATTTCGAGTTTCTTTTGGATGGCAAAATTTCCCTTTGGGGGAAAAAAATTTCCCTTTTTAAACCCCAAAAGAACAAAACCCCCGTTAGCTCCACTGATTGTGAAGAAGGGCCCTTTTTTTGGCACCCGATCAACTGTTGATGGGCTGGTTTTAGAAAAAAGGGCCTCAAAGGATTGCAGGGTTTTGGTTTTTCGAGACACGGGTGCACTACTGCTGGGGTACGGGAAAACTTTCCTTTCTTTAAGACCATATCTCCCAAAACTGTCCAAAATGTAGGCATTTGGAGGGAAAAATTGAAACGTTTCCCGGTGGGGAAAAAAATTTAGTCGGGAAAACCGTACCAAATCCGGGTTTTCCCTTCCGCCTTGTTATTGAAACCCAGTCCCGCGACTTTTTATCTTGGGCAATTTTCCCCGGTGTCCCCAAAAGTACATGGTGGTGCTGGGGGTCGTTTGTTTTCCCTTTTTCTTGTGAGTAAAAAAAATCAAAACGTCAAAAGAGGGGAAAGGCTAAAAACCCTAAAAGTCCAAAACGATGAAAAACCCCGATTTACCCCAAAAGGGGTTAAAAAAAATGCAGGGGAAAAAAACAGACCTGCGACAAAAAACTTTCTGCTGCTAAACGGGCTGTCATGACGTACCAAAGGAAAAACCCAAAGTACATACTGGGGCCCTGAAAATTCCTACGGTGTGTACCCGGGGCAGGACAAAAAGACAAGTTGTGGTTCCAAAAACCACTTAGAGAAACAGGGGGCTAAAAATTGGGGGAATTTTTTGGTATTGGGGAAAAAAAGAAAATTAAAGAGGGGTTTGGGGGGTTTTTTTTAAGGGTGTAAAAGGGAAGGTTTGAAAAATGCCGCTCTAAAGTGAAATCTGCCAAAAAAACATTCAGAAAGGGGGTTCCCCGGGAACCGGGGGAAAAATTTTCCTTAAGGGTTATTGGGTTTTTGCTATTGGGTCTTTTTGGAAACCCCACCAAAGGGGTTTTTTGGGATATCGCATATCTTGACTTGGGGGGATACAGCAACAAGTATCCAAAAAGCGGAACCAATGAAAAAAGGGTACAAATACTGTCCCCTAAGGGTTAATTTTCAAATTTTTTTCCCGAGTGGGTCTTCCAAAACAAATTCTCTCGGATTGGGGGAAAAAGCAACATTTCTATCTCATGAAGAAATTTTTTCAGACTGTTTCAATTTTTCCCCCATTTCAACCCCCCATATCATCCCCAATTTGAATGGGTTTGGGTTAACGTTTCAAAAAGGAACGGGGTTTAATCCCTGTTGGAAAAGGGTTTCAAGGAAAAGCCCCCGGAAAGGGAAAAGTTTTTGGAAACCGGGTTTTTCTTTTGGGATACAGGGGAAAAGGCCCCAACGAAAACCGGGGGTTCCAAACCCTTTGAGCTTCTTTTTTGACACTCACCAAGGGGTCCCTTTTTGGGTCAATTTTATGACACAATGGACGGGAAAAAACGGACATAAACCCGGGCCCAAAAAAAACTGTTTTTCCAATACGTTTTTGAAAGGCAAATCGTTTTAAGGATGCATTGAGCTTCTCAAAAGTCACTGATGGGAAAAATGATGGTTTCAAGGGCTTTTTCGACAGAAAAAAAGGGACGTTCCTTCACGTTTGGGGGGAAAAATCCTTTTGCTACAACTGATGGGAAAATAACAACCCCGTTTATGGGAAGGGGCCTTTTCAGGTGGGCAAAACTTTTTGAAGTAAATTAAAGAAACAAAATGGCAAACACTGAGAAAGGGAATTTTAGTGAACATTTGAAGAATATGGGTTTAACGACAAATGTTTCCATCAATCAGTCCCTTTTAGTGGATATTTCCTGTGTCAGAAACTGATTTTCAACATGACAACATTAACATGATGAAATTTGTACCCCAAAGTAACGTACAGGGGCAGATCAAAGGTTTTTGAAAACAGCAAATGTAAGGGGTGGGAAAAAAACTTTCCCTGCCGATTAAGTTGTACCCCCTTTCCATTCTGTCTATCAAAGGTGAAACCCCAAGGATTTGGGTTTTGTCAAAAGATTTTTTCTACAAAAACAAACAGAACAGTCAAAGACATTTTTAAAAAAACCCTTTTAGGATTGGGTTTAAAGGATACCCCAAAAGTAACTGGGATTGAACCCCAATAATCAGGGTTAAAAATTTTGAAATACCATTTCGAAAACCCAAACCCAAAACCCCCCCCCCAAATTTTCAAAAAAAAAGGGGGTTGGGAAAAAGAAATCCCAAGTAAAGCAGGATTTAAAAAGGTTTATAGAACCTTCTACAAACTCCGTACAAACCCCACCATGGTATTGGGGGACAAACCCGATGGGCATTTCGTTTCTGCATCATTACCGAAAAGTAAATAAGGGAACAATGTGTTTTTGATGCCCAGCCTATCCCAACATTGAAGAACCTCTGTGTCAGCTTTTCGGGAAGGAAAATATTTTTTGAAAGTAGACTTGGGCTAAAGGGACTGGCAGATTCCAATGGGTGAAGCCTGACAAAGGAAAAAACAGATTATTAAGAGGTCTTTGGCTTTTTCAGGAAAACCAGTTTACTTTTTGAACCCGTTCCTGGAAAAAAAAACAAAAATTCCCCCGGGAGATTTGGTTTTTCACGTGGGGTGAATATTCATGGACAAATGAACTGTCTTCAAAAGGGGAAAAACAAATTTCCCTTTTTTTTTCTTCTTAAAGGGTTACGGTGTGATCACATTTGGGGGGGGGGGGGGCAGGCAATTTTTAGGGTACGACGATTTAAATCAAGTGGTAAAAAAAAAAATTTTGCATAATTTGCTTATTGAATTTACAAAAATGGTTTTTCAAGCAAACAACAAAATTATGTTTTAAGGGAATACATATTTTTTCTTTGGTTTAAAAAAATTTAAAAAATCAAGTACTCTTTATGTCTTAAATTGCTTTTTTGGGGAAAAATGAATTTTATGTATGGTTTATGAGCAAAAACCCTTTTGAAATTTTATATAACAATTTTTTGATTGTGCAAGAGACAAACCAATTGTTTTTTATTTGTCATTTTCAACAAAGGAAAGATGTGACCCTTTTTAATGGACTATAACATTACATGTTTGGGAAAAAAAATTATTTTTTAAAATATGTTTAAATTTTTTTTACATGCTATTGAGAAACATTTGCACTTGGAAAAAATTTTCATTTTCAAGAGGGGGTTTTTAAACAATGATGGAGACAAAGATCAAGGGGAAAAAGTCTTCACATCTTTTTGTTTTGCCCCAATTTTGGGGCTTTGAATTGTTAAAAATCCCTAATTTTTTTTATCCATGTAAAATTTTTGAAAAAGTATTTTTTTGGGGAAAGGGTTATCAATTATGAATTTTTTTTTTATAGAAAGATGAAAGTTTTTAAACATCAATTTTTGGTGGGTCATGGTGATTTTAATTTTTATCCCTTGGGTTTTTAAAATTTTTTGAATCAAGTGCGGGGTTTACACATTTTGAGATTCCTGGGTAAGATTGTTTTTAATTTAAGTTTTATATCCTTTAAAAAAATTTTTTGGAGAAAATTTTTTTATCCAGGGTGGGGGGGGGTTTATGTGACGTTGCCTCACATCAAGGGAGTGACCTCCATCACAGAATTTTGGTATAAAACATTTCCCCGTGCCACAAAAAAAAGGAAAAATATTCCCTAAAGGCTTGACTAGTGTAGCGGGCGTCCCCAAAAATAATTTGTGGAGTATTACTCCTTCAAGAAACAATGGGGGTCATTGGGGGGGAAAATGACCCACGGTGAAAGTTTAACAAGGCTTGGTAAGGTAAGGGCGGTCATGTGTTTTTAACCGAGTAAAGCACCACAAAGGGGAAGGGGGAAAGAGTCTTTTTAAAAACCCGAGAAAGGGCCCAAACTCGAACCTGTCCAAAACGGGGCCCTTTGCTGACCATCAAATTTCCAGGGAGGGGATAATATTGGGGAAAGCTAAAAGGGGGAAAACCCAAAAAAAGAGAGAAGAAATTTATAAAGTTAATTGAAAAAGCAGTTACTTTTCCAAAGAACCTTTTTCTGTTTCAGCCCCACACCCTTTTTTCCTTTGCCCTTCACCCTTCGCTTTACCCCCCGTGAGGTGGGTTTAAGTGGCCAAAGGGGTGGGGAAAAAAAAAACACCGGGATTCACCCCCCCCCCAAACCAAATCCAGGGAGAGGAGTTGAAGCTCGTCATTTCGCAAAAGACCCGGGAAAATCGCGGAAAGAAGTCGAGACTCGATCTCCAGACGGGGGAGTTCGAGGGGGGGGAAAAATTGTCTCAAGAAGAGACAGGGGAAAGAGAAAGCAGGGGAAACTTTTTTAAATTGAGGCAGGGGGTTTTTCAGTGAATTTCGGGGTTATGTATTCTCCTGGTCCGGGAAATTTTGGGGTAAAAGGAATGTGAAGGGCCCTAAACTTTTTTAAAAAAGCGGAACTAGATTTTTATCCCTTGGTGGAGGAGAAAATACCCTGTGTGAAATTATTTGGGGGTCTTTTTGGGGTGGAAAAGATTTCATTTGTGCAGATTTATTTTCTCTCAGTGCGGAGAGAGATACAGGGGTAAAACTGTTTACAAGTTTTTTTTTGAAATTTGTAAAGTGTTTTTCCCTTAAGGAGAGGGGGAGAAAAAAACCCTTCGTAGTGCCCTTTTGGGTGATTGGGAAAAATTCGTGTGCGAAAGGGGTAAAAGCTGTCATGAAAGCGGAATGCAAGAGTGACAGGTTTTTGGGGGCAGGGGGTTTTTGGGCAATCTTTTTTAATTGGGCCCGGACGACCACCCAAAAAAAAACACAGCGGGGTGCTAGTTTCCCCATGAACGCCTGCCTTGTTCGACCCGCAAACAGTCGTCGGCGCCTTAAAATTTCCCCCTAAATTTCCGTGAGGGTCCCTTTCCCTTCCCTATTGGGCGATGCCCATAAGCTCTACGGGGTTCACAAACACCTCAGCCCTTTTGAAAAACGAGCCGCGAAATCCCGTGGTGCTGTCTCGCCTATACGGAACCTCAACTCTGGGACACGGGGTTGGGAAGCTGTTCGATGAAATCAGATCCCCAAACTCCAGCTTAGGGCCCCCCCGAAAGCAATAACCTAGCGGTTTTTCGGGAGCCCCATCTCCAAACTGTCCGAAAAGGGCCGTTTGTTACTCTTTTTCATGGACCTGAACTTCCTCCTGTACGTCCCCCCCGGGGGAAGGTGGAAAAGTTTACGCAAAAGCCAAAATGCAACTCCTAAAACCCCTTCATTTAGAGTAAGCACACACCCCTTGCAGGGACCTGATAATCCCAAAAAAAAGGGGCATGGCCTTTTTTTCCTCAGACAATTGGTACAACTAGCTACCTTGGTCAAAATGCTCTAAAACATATCCTTCCTCACAAGGGCTAACGGCAGGAAATTTTAAATTTTGGGGGCCCCAACTCTATCGTTGCCTGTTGATTAACACCCTGATTTTTCAGAACGGGAGTCCCAAAGAAAAATTTTTCCAAAACTCTTCCCTTTCTTTGGCTTTTCCCGCTAGCAGTCCCCTCTTTCGCCAAACCCCAACCCAAACTAGCCTTCCCCACGCAGAGCGCCTCTTTTCCCCACGCAGAGTTTTCCCCTTCCTACGCAAGCTTCCCAAACCCGCCTCCTCTTTGGGGCAGAGCCCCATCTTATCTAGCTCTTCCCTACCAGGGCTGCAAACCCACCGGCGCTGTCCCCTCCAGAAACATCAGGACAGAAGGGGGTATCCGGGGCGGAAATTTACCACTTTCCCCAAAACGGAGGGTGGGGGGGTCCGGTTTGGGGGGGGGCCCTCCCTTGGGTCTCGACTTTTTTCCCTGAGGGAAAATCTTCCGGGGCGTACTTCCCTTTCAGGGGGAAACATGGAAAAAAGAGGGTTTCCGGTTTTTTTCACTCAACAAACCCTAATTGCTTAGGCGATACTCTGACGCTTTTGAGCGGAAAAATGCCCGCGGGGTCTCAGCAGGAAGATCCCCAAACGAAGAATTTTTGGGAAAATAAATCCGGGACTAATTTGGGTACAGCACTGATCACTGTGTCGAAGTACTTTGGAAATAATAGTAGGGGCAAAATTTTGAAAACCTTTCTTCTTCGACGCAAGCGTCCCCCCAAAAACACCATCACCGGACGTTGCCAAAGACAACAAAACCAAAGGGTTCCCAAATACCGGGAAAAAAAACCCCCTTCCCCTTGAAAAAAAACAAATACCGCCGGATATGGGCACGTTTCCCCTTGGTGACCGGGCTGCGAGAAACAGCAAAATAAAATTTAAAAAAAAGTCACGGAAAAAATGCCGGCTGCCCACTCTGGCCCAAAACCCGGGGCCCCCAAACACGAACAACCCGGCGGGGGGGCTCCCGACCCAAAAATAAAAAAAAATGGCCAGGCGCTCCCCCCCTGGCAACACCGGCCCCCTCCACAAACGAGCAACAGGCGGTGGGGGGTCACCGACCAAAAAAAAAAAAAAAAAAAAAAAAGCAGAAAAAACGGGAGAAAAGAAAAAAATGACACTAACCCCCGATACATCCACCCGTACTCAAAAAAACCACCCGGGGAAGAAAACGGTTTTAAATACCCAAAACAGGGAAAGGAGAATGGGTTGGGGAAAAAAAAAAGGCCAAATCCTAAAGGGGGGGGCCCTATCTGCGGTTTAGGCAAACCCCGGGGAAAGAGAGGGTCTGGGCGCGGGCGATTCCCCCCCGTCCCCAACTCGATCCCCCCTCCCCCACCCAAATTTTTTTCAGGCCACCAAGCACCCTACAAAGCTAGAGTCACCCACCAACCACCCACAAACAAACCCGACAACAAAATTTAAAAAAAACAAAACAACAGAAACCCGGGCAGGTACTTCCCCCGAAACGAGAGAGACAGCCGAACCCCTTCACATCCCCCGGGGTGAACCCCACAAATGCAGACCCCACCCCTGGGGTCGGGCCCGACAGGGAACGTCAGATGGGGGGACGAAACCCCACCCCCCCAAGAACCACACAAGAAAGATTTTCAATACAAAAAAACCATTTTTTTCACACCAACCCCACACATATCACAAAAAAGCATTCCAACACACACAACAAAGGGACAAAACACAAATTTTTCATTTCCCAAAACCCACAAACCCTTCACATAGTCACAAACAAAACATTTCCCCCCGCACAAAAACAAAAGCCATAATCATAAAAACCCCGTTTCCCCAAACACGTTCCTTTTGTGCTTTACGTGGTTTCCCCCCCACCCCTGTTCCCTCCAAGGTCCCCCTTTAGAGTACCGGGGTCAAATCAGGTTTTTCCCCAAAAAGGGGTTTTTCTTGAATAAGTCCCTTTTAATGCCCACCAAACCCCTTTACACACACCCCACACCCAAATTGCACGCACAGAGCTAACCACAAATGGTCACAAAGGGGTGTAGGAGGGCCCCAGGCATGGAGAAAGCAAACCCGTGGGATGAGCGTTGTCCGAAAGGGCCCGGGCAAGGGGGTTGGACCATCCACAAATCCACTGCCTTTTCCCACACTGCAAAGGGCCCCCACGCGCAACTTTGGGTGAACCCCCGGGAGGGGAGAAAAAAAAGGAAGGAACTTTGGAAGGGAAAAAGGGTTTTAGAACCCCCCAGGGCAAATACGGGCTAAATTTTCTGGTTTTTCTTATATAGCGCTTAATCAAACGAATTTCCCTAAGCGCTTTACCCAATCATCCCACATTCCCCCTTTTCATATACAATAGTACACCCTACACCTAGCTACAAAAACAAAAACTACAATAACAAACAAATCCTAATCCTACGAGTGTGACATTCACGTATTTTCAAGTATCACTGCAAACACTAAAATCCTATAACTTTCAGTCATACAACAAATACATGTAATGGAGAACATACACATACACTACATTTGAAAAGGCCCAGACGGCTATGAGTTAGGGTTGTCCCCCCCACCCCCCACAGCATTGATTAATTATGAGAAAATAGACGGCTTTTAAGTTAGACTTGAAAGAAGGGATAGAATCTGAATGTCTGAGAGAGTCTGGCAGTCTGTTTCACGTCGCTGGAGCTTGAAAAGAGAAGGATCTTTCACCAATAGTAGTCCTGAAGCGAGTCATTCGTAGAAGGCGGTCGTCAGCACAGGAGCGTAGTTGTCGAGAGGGGTGTAGATTTTAAGGAGGTCTGTGAGATAAGAAGGTCCATTTCAAAGAGAGCAGAGAAAGTGAGAGTTGAGATTTTGTACGAGATACGGTTTGAGACAGATAGCCATGAAGCGAGTGAAGTAGAGGCGAAATGTGTATGTTCTTGAGTGGGTGGATGGGAAAAATAAAATAAATGCTTCTCAAATGACCTTTCAGCAAGCTAAATATTCTCCAAGGGGGAGAGACATCCTCCAATAGGGAGGGAAACTCACTAACCTATAAATCCTGGTCATATACCGATATTTCAAAACTTGGTGGTTTCTCCTCAGTGACCGCAGAAAGTGGTAATTTAACTCCTCTGCCTTTTTCATTTTAAGAAGAATGCAATCCCAGAAAAGGCTGGTGTGCAATACTGTAGTAAAGTTTGTTGAGTTTTCAAAAAACCAACCAAAGGGGCCATCTAAGAAGCAAAAGAAACAAGCTACATTTTCTTGTGAAAAGGGACTAAAATACAACAAACTAATAAATTCCAAGGATAAGTACCGAGCACCGTTCCAGCAACTTACAGAGCATTTTGAGAAGCATTTATTTTATTTTCCCCATCCACCCACTCAAGCACATACTGTTAGTTAGGCAGAATCATCTGCCACTGCAGGTATGAATGCGTATCTCCCCTATTTCTTCAATCTAAGACATAAGAGCAAGCTTTGTTTATAATTCAATATTCTTGCAGTCATTGCAACACCAAGCTGCTCTGTAAGTTGCTGGAACGGTGCTCGTACTTATCCTTGGAATTTATTAGTTTGTTGTATTTTAGGCCCTTGCGGATTTATTCCAAGAACTGGCCCTCAGCACTTGTGTCTTAGAGGATATCTTTTTATATTTTCTACTTTTCACAAGAAAATGTAGCTTGTTTTGCTCTTTCATGATTTTCTTTTGCTTCTTAGATGGCACCTTTGGTTGGTTTTTTTGAAAACTCAACAAACATACTACAGTATTGCACACCACCTTTTCTGGGATTGCACTTCTTCTTAAAACTGAAAAGGCAGAGGAGTTAAATTACCACTTTCCGCGGTCACTGAGAAGAAACCACCAAGTTTCGAAATATCGGTATATGACCAGGAGTTATATGTTAGTAGTTTCCCTCCCCTATTGAGGATGTCTCTCCCCCTTGGGAGAATATAAGCTCGCTGAAGGGTCATTTTGAGAAGCATTTATTTTATTTTTCCCCATCCACTCACTCAAGCACATACTGTTAGTTAGGCAAATCATCTGCCACTGCAGGTATGAATGCGTATCTTCCCCCTATTTCTTCAATCTAAGACATAAGAGCAAGCTTTGTTTATAATTCAATATGTATATATAATATATATATATATATATATATATTTTGCATGTGTGCGTGCGTGCAGGTATGCATGCATGGTATTGTATGTGCGCGTGTGTGGTGTGTACGACTGTGTGCGTGCGTACGTGTGCGCGCGGGGGTGTGTGTGTTTGTTTGTGCGCGCGCGCGCGCGTGTGTGTGTGAAACGTTCCAGTGAAGGGAAACTGAGGAAAAGTCAGGATGAGTCAAGAAGTGACGGAAGACCCAGGAAGAAAAAGGGAACAAAC
>JAFLJL010017725.1:38867-51367 GCA_018398815.1 Conus ventricosus | reverse complement strand
ACGGGATGGTGCCACGCGCTGGTCGAGGCCACGCCTTGGTCGGGACCGTGGACTGCTAGAAGAGCCCGCCGTCTTGACGGGCCCGGGCCTGGCCCCCCTCCAGGACCTCCAGAAAACAGCTACGTCCCCCCCCCCCCCCCCCCCCCCGGACAACGCTCTTCACTGCCGTTGGAGTCGAGGTGTCGGTTTTTGGGCGACTCCCCTGCGAGAACCAGCCCGGCTCGGAGCACCTAGTGCGACAGGGTGCTCCCTGCGGACTGAAAAGGGCAGGGACGTGGACGCACTCCATGGTGTGAAAAGGATTGATACTGGGAATATTCCTTTATAATTGTGTAAGTCATATGTGCGGGGAATGCGGAAATTTGTGATCGTGTACGTCGTATGGCGAAATTATTTATTTATAATCGTGCATGTTGTGGGTGTGGAGTGCTTGATTGTGATTGTGCATGTTGTGCGCGTTGGAGTGCTTGATCCGTGATTGTGCATGTTGTGTGCTTTGGGAGTCTTGATCGTGATTGTGCATGTTGTGTGCTTTTGGGAGTGCTTTATTGTGATCGTGCATGTGCGTGGTTGGAATGTTTATTTTGCTGGTGTAAAATAAATGGGGTTTGTATCGTAATCTTTAATGTGTGGTCTCTGCGGAGCGTGGAGGGTCAGTCACTCCCTTCACCCCACCTGACCGATCCTGTCGGGGCAGACCTCCAGGGGTCGGTCGTGACAATTGTGGGGGCTCGTCCGGGATGAAGGGCTCGGGCCTGCTCACCCCTCGTTCGCAGAGTACCTGTTAGTTTGCTGTTTGTAGATGTTTTCAGTTTGTCGTGTTTGTTCGTGGGTGGTTGGCTGGGTGACTCTAGATTTGAAGGGAGTCTTGTTGTGGCCTGAGGAACATCCGGCGTGACTGGGGAGTCGTGGTGAGACCAAGGGAGTCGACCGCGCCCAGGCCCCTTCCCCCGGGGTACCTCACGCAGGTAGGGGCCGTAAGTCTTGCCCTTCTTTTGCCGCTCATCTTCCATTCCTGTTTTGTATTTAGCCAATGCTTGTTTTTTTTTCTCTCCCGGGGTTGTTGAGTACAGGGGGGGTGCATGGGACGCTAGTGTTTTTTTTTTCCTCTCTCCGGATTCCGTCTGCTAGGTTTTTTGTTTTTTTTTTTTTTCCGGCCAGCCCCACCGCACTGTGCTCGTGCTGTAGAGCGGGGGTTTTGCCAGAGTGGGGGCAGCCGGACATAGTTTTTTGTTTTGTTTTTTTTTCGGTGAGCCCCACCGCACGTTGCTCGGCTGGAGCGGGGTGTTGCCAAGTGGGAGCAGCCGGAACTTGTCCGCACACACGCACACACACACATACACACATATAACACGCCCCTAAAATATTTGTTTTTTTTTCCTAGTGGAATTTTTTTTTTCCCTTTTTTGGGAAAACTGTAGAATTGTTGTCATGGCGACGCCCGGCGCGGGTGGTGTGGCGACGCGTGCGTCGAAGAAGAAGGGTTTTCAAAATGTTACTGTAGTCCCTACAATTAGTACCAGTACTTCGACTAGGGTAACTTCTACCTATTCCAGTGCTGTAGCAGGTACCAGTGAGTACTTTTACTCCCTCTTCGCTGGGGGGTCCCCTGTCGGACCCCGACTGGCACTTCCGCTCGGAAGCGTCAGAGTAAGCGAAGCAACTGTGGCTTCTGTTGAGTTCGCAGAGACCGAAACCTTCTCCTCTCCAGGCTTCCCCTCGTAAGGGCATGCCCCAGAAGACTCTCCTTATGGGAAAGCGAGACCCAAGGGGGGGGTTTCAGACGGATCATCCCCCGGGGTCGGGAGGGGTGAACCCCGCTCAGGATATCACCTCTGTCCTTCTGTTTCTGGAGCGGCAGCGTAGTGAAGGGGCTGCTAGGCAGGAAGCTCTGCGTAGGGAAGAGGCTGCTAGGCAGAAGCCCTACGTAGGGAAGAACGTAGGGAAGAGGCAAGGCTCCGTAGGGAAGAGCTGATAGGATGAGGCTTTGCGTAGAGAGGAGCTGACAGACAGGAGGTTATGCATAAGGAAAGGGGCTATTCACGTAGGGAGGAGGCTGCTCAGCGTAGGGAGGAGCTGCTAAACAGAGGCTCAGCGTAGGGAGGAGGCTGCTCAGCGAGGGAAGAGTCTGACGGGCAGGAAGCCCTCCGTGGGAAAAAACTAGACGGGATGGAGGCTCTGCGTAGGGAGGAATGGAACAACTTCTTTCGCGTCCCCCCGCATCTGTAAGTCAGGGGGGGTTAATCACCAGGCGGGTGATAGAGTTAGAGGCCCCCAAAGTTAAAGCTTCCAGAGTTCAGACCTAGTGAGGACTTTGATAGTTCATTAGACCCATTTCGACAAGGTTGCTTGTTCAACCAATTGTCTGGGGAGCAAAAGGCTATGCACCTTTCTCTGGATTATCGGGTGCTGCAAGGGAGTGTGTGCTCACTCTAAATAAAAGGTGCGTCTTATGGCAGACATGCAGTTGGCTCTGCGTAAGCGTTCCACCTTACCCGGAGACCTACAGGAGGAAGTTTAGGTCCATGAAGAAGAATAATGATGAGACCTTCGTGCAGTTTGGTGATAGGCTGCGCAAGACGCTAGGGTACGGGCGTCAGTTAGCTAAGTTGGAGCTGGAGGATCTGATCCTCATTAAAACAGCTCACCAACACTGTGTCCCCAGAGTTGAGGATCCGGATAGGCGAGACAGCACCTCAGGATTTCGCGGCTGCGTTCACACAGCTGGGGTGTTTGCTGAAGCTCGCAGGGCTAATGGGCATCGCCCAGATACGGAGAGGAAGCCCTCCACAGGATTTAGTAGCAATAAGGCGCCGACAACTGCTAGTGGGGTGAACAAGGCAGGCGTTCATCGGGACCCAGCACCTCGATTTTGTTTTTTGTGGTCGTCCTGCCACATAAGGAAAGATTGCCCCTAGAGCCGCTGGTATCATGGGCTAGTGCTTTCCAGCATCCTCGCGCCTCGGCTAACGTGGGTCCATCCAAGCTTCTGGTGGTACAGAGTGCCCTGTGTTTCTTTCTGTTGTTGGTTCATCCTTTGGGCGACACCCTCAGGGATTTTGGGAGCATCAAACTCTCTTTTTGGATAAGGGTTTAGTTTCCCCTAAGGCCCCGGGGCGCTAGTTATGATGTGTGCGGGTTGGAGGCTGGGTTTTACCTCCACCCGTCCTTCTGTACTTATTTCTATCTCCACCCCCTACTTCTGTGGCGAAGTATGGCCCTCGCTGTGGAGCGACCTCTGTATTCCCTTATCGTAGGGAATACCATCACCTTCGCAGATGGACGCAGTCAGTCCGTGTCTACGGATCTCCCGTACAGGCGTGTGTGGGAGTCCCCACACGCGCCAAAGCTAAGAGGCAGGAAAAAGGAATTGCCCTCCCGTTCTTCAGCCGATCTCTGACGAGGTTCTTGCTAGGGCCGATCCGGGTTCCCTTGTTTGTCTTCAGGCCAGGGACTTGGATGTCCAACCCTGCGACAACTGGTAGATCGTCCCGCTCAGTCTGCCCAACACGCCAAGGTGAGCTTCAAGCTCCACAAGGGGGTCCTCTTTAGGGTTGTCACCCCGCAGATCGTGTGGCCAAACAGCTTGTTGTTCCCAAAGTTGAGAGAGTCTGTTTCTCCGGCAGCCCACGATTCCCCCATGGCAGGGCATATGGGCTCCAGCGGACTCTCGAGCGAGTTAGGCAGGACTTCTTCTGGCCAGGGATGAACTCACAGGTTAGACAGTACTGCCGCGTTGCGATGTCTGCCCCCGGACAACGCCTAAGGTCGCTGAAGCGTGTTCCCCTAGGGTCAGTGCCACGGGTTGGGGAGGCATCAGCAAGGTTGGGGTCGACCTGGTGAGACCCATTAACCCCATCCGATCGCGGTCACCGCTACACTTCGGTAAGTGGTAAAAATCCTGAGTCGATACCCAGAGGCTGTCCCGCCTAGGACTATCGATCCCCTACTATTGCTGAATCTCTCAGGGGAATTTGGACACGCACTGGCGGCCAAGAAAGTACGGCCGGAAGTTTTGTACTGGAGAGCGTCCATCACCTCTCCAGTGCTTGGACCCGGGTCCGGCCAGCAGCATCGACTCATGAGTTAGGCATGGAGCTGCAGAGTCATGCGTTCACTTTCCGTCATATCAAGGGTTCCTGTAATACGGATGCTGACTATCTTAGCCGAGCTCCGTAATTAGCATATTGGAAAATCAGTCAGAGGGACACCTCCCTCAACCAGGGTTATATCCCTTTTTGGTCTCTGTATCAGGTGTAGTGACAGTTGTCCTTCAGTGAGGTTTTAAAGGTAGTGAACACCAATGGTTCGGATTGTACCTTCATGGTTGAAGGTTTGCTTAGTTTTTTGATAAATGTATATTATATTTCCCCCTGTGATTCTAATTTGTGGAATGTTTTGTATTGGATTCATCGTACTCTGTCGATCACAGAGAGTTGGGTTCGGTCCCATTGTTGTGGGTTTTCACATGCGACAAGGTTCAAAGGAGCACTGTACCAGAGAAAACAGATGCTTTTAGAAGGGGGGGTTTTTCACGAGTTTTTCACGAGGGCCTTTCGACGTTCGACCACCTAGGGTGGCGGAATTACTTATTTGTTTATTGCGTTGCTGTCGTCGTGTACCCGTCCCTTTGTGTGGCTTGTGGTGCGGTTGCACCTTGGTATAGTTCACTCAACTTCGGTTGCTTTCTCTCTCTCTCTCTCTAATTCCACCGCCCGTGCTATTCATCCTGGGAAGTTCACGGTGGCCGGTACCTTTCTCTCGAACTTTCTGTCCCTCGGGCCCCTCGCCTGTCCCTTTTTTCCTGTCGCACGTGCTTCGTTTCTTTTGTTTGAAGTTTTGCTCACTCTGTGACGCAGCATGGCATGTTGGTCGCCATTGCTGAGGGGTTAGCTCTTCACTCGAGCGGGAAAATGTCTCTGGGGCGCCTGCTCCAGTCCTGGTTCTTTACCTTATCGTCGAGAGTACAGTCAGTACTTTTAATTCCTGCAGGGCGGCCTGTAGGAGAGGGGCATCATTTCTTCTGTCTCCGCATCTTCGCCTCTGTCCTCTCGACTGGACAGAGGGTAGAGAGAGTCCTTTTACCCCCCCTTCGTGGTCACCCACGGGTAGCTGGTAAGCATCAGTTTCGTGGTCGTTTTTTTTGGTTTGTTGTTGTTAGCCGGCTTAGTCTTCGCCTTTTGCGCAATTTTCTTTTGTTTTCGAAATTGTAAGAGAAATATTGTGTGAGACCTTTTCTCTGGTTAATTCCATCTTTAACCTGGCCATTCTAAATTATTTCCAAAATTCTTTCTCCTGTTTATGTATCTGGTGATGCGGTAGTCGGGGGGGAAGGGAGAGAACCTGGTGTTCAGGTTTTGGGAAATGCTTGTCTCGCTCGTTCCGCCCCGTCACATTTGCCGGACTTTTTTCCTTCGGCCACCGTCCCGTTTGTGTGTGCAAGGAGAACGAGTTTTATGTTCACGAGCGTGCGTACGCATGATTTGTCGTTCGGATGCTGGTTGGAGATTTGTGTTTTTTTGAAATGTGTTTATAAAATGTGACAGTTTATGCCATTGAATTACTATTTGCAAATGTGGTGGCAGTTATTAAGCGATGGTCGCTGTGTTGATTTATTTCCTAAGGAAGGAAAACGTTAAGCGTGGGGTGGGGAAGGGGGAAATAATTCATATTTGTTTTATAACCTGTTGATTTAATGCAGTCTTTTTCCTGCATCGTGAGAGAAGACTTAATTCAATGGATTTACTGTGTGCGTTGAATACACTTCCCCTCGCCATCATGCGAGTGGCTAAGCTTGACAGCAATGGCCCAATGGGGACTGGGCGGCAGGGTTCCAGTATCCTTCTTCCTTCTTCCTTCTTCCTTCTTCCTTCTTCCTTCCTCCTTCCTTCTTCTTTTCCTCCTCTCCGACTCTCCTCCCAGCTACGTCCTCCCCCTCCCGGGCTTCACCTGGAGCACGAACTGGATGGTGCCACGTGCTGGTCGAGGCCACGTTCTGGCTGAGACCACGGACGGGATGGTGCCACGCGCTGGTCGAGGCCACGCCTTGGGCGGGACCGTGGACTGCTAGAAGAGCCCCCCCGTCTTGACTGCCGGCCTGGACCCCCGTCCAGGACCTCCAGTAACCCCTACGTCCCCCCCCCCCCCGGGACACGCTCTTCACTGCCCGTTTGGAGTCGAGGGTTCCCGGGTTTGGGCGACTCCCTGCGAGAAACCCCCCGGCTCGGGGCACCTAGTGCGACAGGGTGCTCCCTGCGGACTTGACAGGGGCAGGGACGTGGACGCACTCCATGGTGTGAGAAAGGATTGATACTGGGAAATATTCCTTTATAATTGTGTATATGTCATATGTGCTGGAAAGCTGTAATTGTGATCGTGTACGTCGTATGGCGAAATATTTTTTTATAATCGTGCATGTTGTGGTGTGGGAGTGCTTGATTGTGTTGTGCATGTTTGCGCGTTGGAGTGCTTGATCGTGATTGTGCATGTTGTTGCGTTGGAGTGCTTGTCGTGATTGTGCATGTTTGTGCGTTGGAGTGCTTTATTTTGATCGTGCATGGTGCGTGTGTTGGAATGTTTATTTTGCTGGTGTGAATAAATGGGGGTTTTATCGTAATCTTTATTGTGTGGGCTCTGCGGAGCGTGTGAGGTCAGTCACTCCCTTCACTCCCACCTAGACCGATCCTGTCAGGGCAACCCCCCAGGGTCGGTCGTGACAGTGTGTGGGGTGTGTTAGCTTGGATGTTCTCGGTTATTTCCCCTCAATCTTCCAGATAAAGGGTTACAGCCCCTGTGAGCATTCCCTCTGGAAATTACCTCCCATACGAGGCAGCTTTTTCCGTCCCTTTTTTTTTCACCCCTGATTCTTGCGAAAAACCCGTTTCTGATTTTTTTTTTCGCGTTGAATCCTGCAGGTTTACTCTTCCTCGATGGTAAAAACTACAAACAACTCTGTGACATTTCTTGAAGAGTTCCCGTTACATCTTTACGAACGTGCTAACGATTTCCTTTATATACATGGTGAGAGTAAATGTGTGTGTGGGGTGTGTGTGTGGTTTTGTGTGTGTGTGTGTGTGCGTGCGTGCGTGCGTGCGTGCGTGCGTGCGTGCGTGCGTGCGTTTCGTGCGAGCGTGCGTGCGTGCGTGCGTGCGTGCGTGCGAGCGAGCGTGCGTGAGTGCGGGCGCGCGCGCGCGCGCGCGCGCGCGTGCGTGCGTGCGTGCGTGCGTGCGTGCGTGCGTGCGTGCGAGCGTGCGTGAGTGCGTGCGCGCGGGCGCGCGCGCGCGTGCGTGCTGAGTGCGTGCGTGCGTGCTGTGTGCGTGTATTGCGTGTGTGTGTGCGTTGTGCTGGTGTGTGTGTGTGTGTGTGTGTGGGGGTGGTGTGTGTGGTTGTGTGTAAGCTTGGGAAAGTTTTTCGGCTATTTCCGCTCAGACCTTCCAGATAAAGGGTTTCAGCCCCCGTGAGCATTCATCTGAAAATTACCTCCCATACGAGCAGCTTTTTCCCTGTCTTTTCTTTTTTCACCCTTGATTCTTGCGAAAACCGTTTCTGATTCTTTTTTCGCGTTGAATCCAGCAGGTTTACTCTTCCTCGATGGTAAAACTACAAACATCTCTGTGACATTTCTTGAAGAGTTCCCCGTTACATCTTTACGAACGTGCTAACGATTTCCTTTATGTAAGTGTGTGTGTGTGTGTGTGTTGGGTGTGTGTGTGTTGTGGTGCGTGGTCGTGCGTGCGTGCGTTTCGTGCGTGCGTGCATGCGTGTGCGTGCGTGCGTGCGTTTCGTGCGTGCGTGCGTGCGTGCGTGCGTGCGTGTGTGTGTGTGTGTGTGTGGTGGTGTGTTGTGTGTGTGTGTGTGTGTGTGTGGTGAGTGGTAGAAAAAAACCCTGCTACTTCTTTTTCTCTTGCATAAAACACGGATTTGGGTATACAGCAATATTTCTGATCAGTACATCGTTACAAAAAAAAAAAAAAAACCTGTAATTGTAGCAATGTTTCCTGATACAGCAAAGGTAGCAAATGCATGAGTAGCTCGGTTTGAAATAAAGGTACTACGCACACACTCTGTATAGAGGAATAACATAAACTTCCGTATACCAGGGGAAAATTCAGAATAAATGTACCAACACACACTTCGGTCTGAATCAGTTCATCTGATCAGAATAAGATAAATAATTTAACCCAGCGTGGAATGGATCAGTTTCCTTTCTGTGTTTAGTAAAAAACGACGTTTACTGTCGGTTTCCTTTCTTTTGTTTGAAAAGAACTGGCCTTTCTTTTTTTAAAAAGAACTACGTTTACTGTCGGTGTCCTTTCTTTTTTTAGAAAAAACTGACGTTTACTGCGGTGTCCTTTCTGTGTTAGAAAAGAACTGACGTTTTTCTGTTGGTTTCCTTACTTTTTTTAGAAAACAACTGACGTTACTGTCGGTTTCCCCTTTTTTTTGTTTAGAAAAGAAACTGACGTTTACTGTCGTTTCCTTACTTTGTTTAGAAAGAACTGACGTTTACTGTCGGTGTCCTTTCTGTGTTTTTGAAAAGAACTGACGTTTACTGTCGTGTCCTTTCTGTGTTTAGAAAAAAACTGACGTTTACTGTCGGAACTGATCTGAGATCGCCCCGGGACAGTGCCCTACGCTGCAATCTTGAAGGGAGAGAAGGTGAGGAGAAAGTGGAAAGGGTGGTGGTGGTGGTGGTGGTGGGGTGGTGGTGGTGGGTGTGTGTGTGTGTGTGTGTGTGTGTGTGTGTGTGTGTGTGTGTGTGTGTTTTGTGTGTGTGTGCGTTTGTGCGTGGGTGCGTTTGCGTGTGCGTTTGTGCGTTTTGTGCGTGCGTGCGTGCGCGCTCGCGCGCGCGCGCGCGCGCGCGCGCGCGTGTGTGTGTGTGTGTGTGTGTGTGGGTGTGTGTGTGTGTGTGTGTGTGTATGTGTGTGTGTGTGTGTGTGTGTGTGTGTGTGTGTGTGTATGTGTGTGTGTGTGTGTGTGTGTGTGTGTGTGTTGTGTGTGTGTTTTGTGTGGTGTGTTCTCTTTTATAATGCAATAAAAGAATCTGTAAATCTAAATTAACTGAGTGCGATTTTTATAGCTTTTAAACAGATAATGTGATGTAAAACAAAAAAGTGAAAATACTATCTGTCTGAAGGGATGCTAGACTTTGTTCATCGTACGACATGTGGACAGACGGTCGACAGACAGAGTGAAGCTGAACGTTTTCCCCTTCTGTCGGTTTTTTATTTTTCATCACAACATTATTGGATTATAATTATCGTTCAGATGCATTTATATTGAAATGAATTGTGGTTTTGATTCAAATTTTGACACAGATGCTCCATTTGAATTTCATATCCTCAACTTCATTTGTGAAGATGTCAACTGGGCTTGAGATTCCCGTCTTTTCGTCGGAAAAAAATCTCTTTAATGAGGTAAAGTGATTTGTCGGACAACTCCGATTCGGATCATTCCAAATGGCCTGACTGTTCTCCTCGTGACGACTGTGGAGAATGGCTCTGACAGGAGACATAAGCCTTTGACAGGTCTGTGAGAACCAACATTTCCTCTGCTGTCTCTTTTGGCATCATCATTCTTTTAAGAGGGATCGACAAAATCCAATTCCGTTCATTCGATTTTGACTTTGAAGAATGCTGTCCCTGCTTTCTTCCGGTTTCATGTTTTTTTTTGTTGTTTGTTTTCAAACTGACGGCGACGAATGACTCTGTTGCTGGCTATTATGAATGACTCTGTTGCTGGCTATATGAATGACTGTTGCTGGCTATATAAATGACTCTGTTGCTGGCTATATGAATGACTCTGCTGCTGGCTATATGAATGACTCTGTTGCTGGCTATATTGAGAACGTCCTTGCTCATGCCTTGGATTGGATCGTCCAGTTTGGCTTTAGGTAACAAGCCATATCCGCTTTCTTTTTTTTCTGCTTTGAATTTCCGGTTGTTGTTTTTTTAGCACGTCGCCTCCGTATATGCCATGACTACTTGCATTTCATTTTCAAAATGATAAATTCAACAACGTTCATACATAATCTTGATAATATTGATACTTAAGTTTGATTTGTATTAAAAGCATACGTTTTGATGACGTTACCTGTGTGCGTGCGCGCGCGCGCGCGCGCGCGCGCGCGTGTGTGTGTGTGTGTGTGTGTGTGTGTGTGTGTGTGTGCGTGCGTGCGTGCGTTAGTGAGTTTCCTTCTCGATTGGAGGATGTTCTCCCCTTGGAGACTACAAGCTTGCTGAAGGCTCATTTTGAGAAGCATTCCCCCCCCCCCCCCATTCACCCACTCAAGCACATACTGTTAGTTAGGCAGAATCATCTACCACTGCAGATATGAATGCTTATCTCCCCCTATTGCTTCAGTCTAAGACATAAGAGCAAGCTTGGTTTATAATTCAATATTTCTTGCAGTCATTGCAACACCAAGCTGGTCTGTAAGTTGCTGGAACGGTGCTCGGTACTTATCCTTGGAATTTATTAGTTTGTTGTATATATATATATATATATATATATATATATATATATATATATATATATATATATATATATATATATATAAAATATATATATATATATATTTGTCAATGATGTTAAAAGGAAGGTTAAAACTCAAGGTTAAAACTCGACAAATTTGTTTCTAGCGGCGTTGCGCTGTCATCAGGATGGTTTTTGTTTGCCCACCGCCGATGTTATATAGCGTGTGGGCTCACGTTTGCGGTTGTTTGCACGTGCGGGTTCTAGCGGCGTTGCGCTGTCATCAGGATGGTTTTTGTTTGCCCACCGCCGATGTTATATAGCGTGTGGCTCACGTTTGCGGTTGTTTGCACGTGCAAACAACCGCAAACGTGAGCCCACACGCTATATAACATCGGCGGTGGGCAAACAAAAACCATCCTGATGACAGCGCAACGCCGCTAGAAACATTGTCGAGTTTTAACCTTGAGTTTTAAACCTTCCTTTTAACATCATTGACAAATGTTGCTCCCCAAGGGGTCGAGCACTTTTAAAATCATTATTTAGGCTCTTTGGTTATATTCATCTAATATAATATATATATATATATATATATATATATATATATATATATATATATATATATATATATATGTCACGTGCCACACCAGCGACCCCTAGGGGTCACCAGGAAGACAGCAACACCCCTCCCGATCACCGGCAGCAGACTCCACACTGACTCACACCTTTCACCCCTCTAGCAAAAAATCGACGTAACAGCATCCGCCCCTCCAGGAGCCCAATTCAAAAGGGGAACCTTTTTAATGCCAATTGACCCTACTATTTCCAAGCGGTATCAAGGGACCAGCCAACACGCCGGGAATATTTAAATATAGGTTCTCTGGGGTGGGAAGTCTAGGGTATAACACATAAAAAAAAAAAACTTTTGGGACCTCAGTCGGGCCGCAGCCAGGGACCTGTAACAACGAGTGAGAGAAAACAACAGGCAAGGGAACCATGGGGGTCTCCTCATCAACATTAACCATATGAATATATATATTAAACTCAAACACAATCATCATAGCATATCAATAACAACGAAAAACAATGACTCCTCTCCAAATGTGCATAAATAAATGACTATACGAATCGGGTGTGTTGGTGCGAGTTCAATCCCAGTAGGCGTCGCTGTCCTTAGCAGACGAACACCAAAAGTCGCAGCTTGGCACCGAATGGGGGAGTCGGTCTCTGTTTAGTCTCTTAAGCTGTCTTGGCACTTGGACCTAGGCGGCGTCCATGACTGGGCACGCTGGTTTTTTTTTTAAAAAATGATACACAGATTCACTAGAAGATCACATGCACGTACATGACAGAACGACGAACGATGAACGGTTTGGAGGTGACACAAAACTATGGTGGTGTGGATGGTGATGGTGATGGTTGGCACCCCTCCCGTCGACTTCCACACCCCAGTCCGCGCCGCTGCAGTTGAGAACTCTTGAAGCGGTGCTGCGCGGAACTGGGGGGGGGGGGGGGGGGGGGGAGGGAAGGAAGAAAGGAACAACGGGGACGGAGAGTGCCGGATGAGCTGTTCCAGGACAGGGATGTAGAACCGTCTGAGGCCGGGCCGCGCAGGCTTCTCCCCGACGGTCCCCTGGTGACGCTGCCCACCTGTATCGAGGACCCAGCGACCTGCGGCAGCTCGTCCCTCCCAGGCCCAGACTAAGGCTGCGGGCCACTGCTCCAAATCCCTGGAACAGGGAGCCCATTCGGCTCGTGGGGGAAGTAGGAATGAGACAGCTCCGCAGTGTTGCCTCAAGACCTATTGAAAGGTGTTACCACTGGTCGACGAGAACCAAGTAGTATATGAGGCCCTCTCGGAGGGACGACCAACAAGAGCCCGATGCAACTGCTCCGCGAAGCTGAGTCTCCTATTCTAGAACACGTAATAACCTCTTAAATACTAAAAGGGGAGGAGAACTCCGCAGACTACTAGAGTTAGTTCCCTCGCATTTGCCCCGGACGGCGACGAAAGTGAATTTAGTGAT
>JAFLJL010017725.1:16040-37867 GCA_018398815.1 Conus ventricosus | reverse complement strand
AGTAATTTTGCTTCCGACATCGTTTTCGAAATGCCTGGTTCTTTCTTTCTTTCCAATCTGCATTGTAATTAAACGCTTTATCTTGGCTCACAGAGCATTAATCATGCCCGAGTTCGTGCCTGGTTCACTGACTGACGGAACTGTTGTCCATGGAATGAAGATCGCAGCCTGTCTTCAGTGTTGTCCATTCTTCATTCCAGCGGTAGCATTCCCTCAATGCATGCTGTAGATATGATGATTTTTGCTCTTTGCTGTCTCTGTCTCTGTCTCTGTCTCTCTCTCTCTCTCTCCTCATCCTCTCTCTCTCTCTCTCTCTCTCTCTCTCTCTTTCTGTATCTCTCATTCTCTCTCTCTGTGTTTCTTTCTCCCTGTCTTTCTGTCTCTGTCTCTGTCTGTCTGTCTGTTTGTCTGTCTGTCCCTCTCTCTCTGACCTTCTTCTTTCTGTCTGTCTGTCTGTCTGTCTCTCATTTTTTCACTATCTCCGTGTTTCTTTATCAAATGCCTGTCTGTCTGCCTGCCTGCCCGCCTGCTGCCCTGCCTGCCTGCCTGCCTGCCTGCCTGCCTCTCTCTCTCTCTCTCTCTCTCTCTCTCTCTCTCTCTCTCTCTCTCTCTCTCTCTCTCCTCTCTCTCTCCACGTGTGTGTAGATCAAACAGAATGCATTTAGGAAAATGTTACTACTGGAATTAAGGA
Source organism: Conus ventricosus (assembly GCA_018398815.1). NCBI lineage: Eukaryota > Metazoa > Mollusca > Gastropoda > Neogastropoda > Conidae > Conus > Conus ventricosus. The sequence goes on along the minus strand of JAFLJL010017725.1, from coordinate 37,176 downwards.
AGGACAACACGGTGTGTGTTTCAGGTCATGACTGCAGTGTGTCCAGGTTTATGACTGCAGTGTGTTCAGGTTTATGACTGCATGTGTTCGGGTTTTTATGACTGCAGTGTGTCAGGTTTATGACTGTAGTATGTTCAGGGTCATGACTGCAGTGTGTTCCGGGTTTATGACTGCAGTGTGTTCAGGTTTATGACTGCAGTGTGTTTAGGTTTATGACTGCAGTGTGTTCAGGGTCATGACTGCAGTGTGTTCAGGTCATGACTGCAGTGTGTTCAGGTTTATGACTGCAGTGTTTCAGGGTCATGACTGCAGTGTGTTCGGGGTCATGACTGCAGTGTGTTCAGGTCATGACTGCAGTGTTTTCAGCGTCATGACTGCAGTGTGTTCAGGTTTATGACTGCAGTGTGTTCAGGTTCATGACTGCATGTGTGTTCAGGTTTATGACTGCAGTGTGTTCAGGATCATAACTGCAGTGGTGTTCAGGATCATAACTGCAGTGTGTTCAGGTTTTATGACTGCAGTGTGTTCAACTCATGACTGCAGTGTGTTCAGGGTCATAACGGCAGTGTGTTCAGTCATGACTGCAGTGTGTTCAGGTTTATGACTGCAGTGTGTTCAACTCATGACTGCAGTGTGTTCAGGGTCATGACGGCAGTGTGTTCAGGGTCATGACGGCAGTGTGTTCAGGTTTTAAATGACTGCAGTGTATTCAGGTTTATGACTGCAGTGTGTTCAGGTTATGACTGCAGTGTGCTCAGGGTCATGACTGCAGTGTGCTCAGGCTCATGACTGCAGTGTGCCAGGTTTATGACTGCAGTGTGTTCAGGTTTATGACTGCAGTGTGTTCAGGGTCATGACTGCAGTGTGTTCAGGGCCATGACTGCAGTGTGTTCAGGCTCATGACTGCAGTGTGCTTAGGTTTATGACTGCAGGGTGTTCAGGTTTATGACTGCAGTGTTTTCAGGTCATGACTGCAGTGTGTTCAGGCTCATGACTGCAGTGTGCTCAGGTTTATGCTGCATGGTGTTCAGGTCATGACTGCAGTCGTCATTGAGAGAAATGGTAAAACTGGAATGAAGGCTGGACGACACAGTCTGTCTCCTGAGTTGTGTCTGCAGTCAGCATTAAAGAACATGTCATCTCTGGAACAAGGGATGGACAAGACGGTCTGTCTTTGGGGTCGTGACTGCAGTCAGCATTAAAAGGACATGTCATCTCTGGAACAAGGGATGGACAAGACGGTCTGTCTTAGTGTCGTGACTGCAGTCAGCATTAAAGGACATGTCATCTCTGGAACAAGGGATGGACAAGACGGTCTGTCATTTAGGGTCGTGACTGCAGTCCAGCATTAAAGACATGTCATCTCTGGAACAAGGGATGGACAATACGGTCTGTCTTTAGGGTCGTGACTGCCAGTCAGCATTAAAGGACATGTCATCTCTGGAAGAAGGATGGACAAGACGGTCTGTCTTTAGGGTCCGTGACTGCAGTCAGCATTAAAGGACATGTCATCTATGGAACAAGGGATGGACAAAAACGGTCTTTTCTTTAGGGTCGTGACTACAGTCAGCATTGAAGGACAGGGCCCATCTCTGGAACAAGGGATGGACAAGACGGTCTGTCTTTAGGTCGTGACTGCAGTCAGCATTGAAGGACATGTCATCTCTGGAACCAGGGATGGACACGACGGTCTGTCTTTAGGGTCGTGACTGCAGTCAGCTTTAAAGGACATGTCATCTCTGGAACAAGGGATGGACAAGACGGTCTGTCTTTAGGGTCGTGACTGCAGTCAGCATTAAAGGAGATGTCATCTCTGGAACAAGGATGGACACGACGGTCTGTCTTTAGGGTCGTGACTGCAGTCAGCATTAAAGGACATGTCATCTCTGGAACAAGGGATGGACAAGACGGTCTGTCCTTAGGGTCGTGACTGCAGTCAGCTATAAAGGACATGTCACTCTGGAACAAGGGATGGACCAAGACGTCTGCCCTTTAGGGTCGTGACTGCAGTCAGCATTAAAGGACATGTCATCTCTGGAACAAGGGATGGACAAAACGGTCTGTCTTTAGGGTCGTGACTGCAGTCAGCATAAAGGACATGTCATCTCTGGAACAAGGATGGACAAGACGTCTGTCTTTAGTGTCGTGACTGCAGTCAGCATTAAAGGACATGTCATCTCTGGAACAAGGGAATGGACAAGACGGTCTGTCTTTAGGGTCGTGACTGCAGTCAGCATTGAAGGACATGTCATCTCTGGAACAAGGGATGGACAAGACGGTCTGTCTTTAGGGTCGTGACTGCAGTCAGCATTAAAGGACATGTCATCTCTGGAACAAGGATGGACACGACGGTCTGTCTTTGGGGTCGTGACTGCAGTCAGCATTAAAGGACATGTCATCTCTGGAACAAGAAAGGACAAGACGATCTGTCTGTTAGGGTCGTGACTGCAGTCAGCATTAAAGGACATGTCATCTCTGGAACAAGGATGGACAAGACGGTTCGTCTTTAGGGTCGTGACTGCAGTCAGCATTGAAGGACATGTCATCTCTGGAACAAGGATGGACAAGACGGTCTGTCTTAGGTCGTGACTGCAGTCAGCATTAAAGACATGTCATCTCTGGAACAAGGGATGGACACGACGGTCGTCTTTAGGGTCGTGACTGCAGTCAGCATTGAAGGACATGTCATCTCTGGAACAAGCGATGGACAAGACGGTCTGTCTTTAGGGTCGTGACTGCAGTCAGCATTAAAGGACATGTCATCGCGGGAACAAGGGATGGACAATACGGTCTGTTTTTAGGGTCGTGACTGCAGTCAGCATTGAAGGACATGTCATCTCTGGAACAAGGGATGGACAAGACGTCTGTCTTTAGGTCGTGACTGCAGTCAGCATTGAAGGACATGTCATCTCTAGAAACAAGGGATGGACAAGACGGTCTGTCGTTAGGGTCGTGACTGCAGCCAGCATTGAGATAAACGTATGCATGTAATGAGGGATGGACAACATAGTCTATAGTCAGGTTAATGACAACGACCATATATGGAAATATAACTACTGGAACGAGGATAGACGACACTGTATGTCCCTAGAGCAGTGACAATGGCCAGCATTGAGGAAAATGTTATTCATAAGAATGAGGAATCGACGACACAGTCTGCGTCTAGAGTCGTCGCTACAGCCAGATGAGGGAAATGTTATCACTAGGTTTGTGAAAGGACGATATTTGTTCTTGGTTAAGAATGAGTGTCACGACCGAACCCCTGGAGGGCTGCCCTGACAGGATCGGTCTAGATTTGGAGTGAAGGGAGTGACTGACCTCACACGCCCCGCAAGAGACCACACAAGAAAGATTACAATACAAAACACCATTTATTCACACCAACACACACATAGTCACAAATAAGCATTCCAACACACACAACATGCACAATCACATTTAAGCATTTCAACACCCACACCATTCATATAGTCACAAACAAGCATTTCACCGCACACAACATAGCCATAATCATAAAATACGCGTTTCCAACACACGTTCCTTTTGTGCTTCACGTGGTTCCTCCTCACCCCTGTCTCTCCAAGGTCCTCTGAGAGTACCGTGTCAAATCAGTGTCCCAAACCGGCAGTTTCTTGAATAGAGTCTTTCAATGCCGACACCCTTGACACACACACACACCCAAATTGCACGACACAGAGCTAACCACACTGGTCACATGGGCTGTAGGAGGTCCGAGGACAGTGGAGAACGCATCCCGTGGGATGAGGCGTTGTCGCTGAAGGTCCCGGACAGGGGTTAGGACCATCCAGCAAAGTCCACGTGCTCCTCACACTGCGCGGCCCCGACAGCGCAAGCTTCGGGTGAAGCCCCCGGGAGGAGAGAAAAAAGGAAGGAACTGGAAGGAAAGAAGGTACTAGAACCCCGCAGTCAGTACGGTCTGAAATTTGCTGCTTAATCGTAACAGCCTCTCGCATGGTGGGCGAGGGGAGGTGTTTGTTAAATACATTAGTAACACCAGCTCAACACAGACCTGAGCATAACACAGTAAACAAACCAAATGAGGAATGTTCGCTAAAGGTCTCCTCACACGAAGCAGGTAAGCGATTACATTAACAGGCTAAACAAACGAATAGCAATTTATATCTTCATCCTTCCCTCACTCACGTTCAACATTTTCCTTTCTTAGGAACTGAACTAATACACAACCATTGCTTTATAACTGCCACGACATTTGCAAATAATAATAATTCAAAGGCACAATTATCCCCACATTTTATACAACATTTAAAAAAAATAACAATTCTCCAACCGCGCATCCAAACGACTAATCATGCGTACGCACGCTCGGCAAACATAAAACACTCGTTCCCCTTGCAAACACAAACAGACGGTGGCTTGAAGAATAAGAGACCGGTGATTGTGACAGGGCGGACGAGCGAGACCAAGCAAGTTCCAACCCTAAATCACCAGGTTCTCCCCCATCTCAAAACCCACTACCGCATCACCAGATGCATTGAAAGGAGAAAGAATTTTGGATATAATTTAGAATGGCCAGGTTAAAGATTGAATTAACCAGAGAAAAGTGGTCTCAAACAAAATTTCTTTTATAATTTTGAAACAAAAGGAAATTGCGCAAAAGAGAAGAATTAGCCGGCTAACAACAACAACAACAAAAAAAACCACGAAACTGATGCTTACCAGCTACCCGTGGGTGACCCAAAAGTGGCGGTCAAGCGACTCTCTGCCCTCTGTCCAGTCGAGAGGACCAGCAGAGCAGATGCGGAAAAGATGACGTGACGTCCCTCCCCTACAGGCCGACTGTAGGAATGAAGGGACCGACCGTACCTTCGACGATGTGGTAGAGAAAACCAAGACCGGGGCAGGCGCTCCCAGGACATCTTCCGCTCGAGTGAAGAGAAAACCTGCAAACCGATGGCAGCCAACATGCCACCCTACGTCACAGAGTGAGAATACCTCAAGCCTAAGAGGAATGCTGCACGTGCGGCAGGTAAAAAAGACAGGTGAGGGCCGATAGAGACAGCCAGTTTAAGAAAAGGTACCAGCCACCCGTGAACCTGCAGGATGAAATTGCACGGACAGTGAAATTAGAGAGAAGAGAGAGAGAAAGTAAACCTAACCTGAGCTGAACGACATTAAGGTGCAACCACACCACAAGCCACATTAAGGGACTGATACCACGACAACACAACGACAATAAATAAATGAAAAATTCCACCACCCTAATGGGCCAATCGTCATAGGACTCGTGACAAAACCCCCCTTCTAAAAGCATATGTTTCTCTGAGATACAGTGCTCCTTTGAACCTTGACGCAGTGTGCAAATTGATAACAATGGGACCGAATCCAACCCTCTGTGATCAACAGAGTACGATAAATCCAATACAAACATTCCACGATAGAGTTATACAGGGAAATACATAGTACTACATTTATCTATCAATCAAACAAGCCTTCAAACCATGAAAGTAGCAATGCAAGCCTGTGGTGATTCACTACTGTTAACTGTCACTACACCTGGTACAGAGACCAAAAGGGACATAACCCTGGTTGAGGGGAAGTGTCCCTCGGACTGATCTAACCAATGGGTATGCTGACTAGGGGGCTCGCTGAGATAGTCAGCATCCATATTGCTGGAACCCTTGATATGGGGAAAAGTGAAAGCATGACTCTGCAGTTCCACTGCCCAACCCATGAGTCGACGACTGACTGGCTGGATCTGGTCCAGGCACTGGAGAGGATGATGATCGCTCTCCATACAAACTTCCGGCCGTACTTCTTCTTGGGCACGCCAGTGCGCGTCCAAATCTGCCAGAGAGCTTCAGCAACAGTAGGGGCATCGATAGTCCTAAGCGGGACAGCCTCTGGTATCGAGTCGCATAGTCTACCACTACCAAGATGTAGCGGTGACCGCGATCGATGGTGGATTAATGGGTCCCACCAGGTCGACACCAACCTTGCTGAATGGCTCCCCAACCAGTGGCACTGATCCTAGGGGAACACGCGTCAAGCGACCCTTAGGCGTTGTCCGTTGGCAGACATCGCAACTGCGGCAGTACCGCCTAACCTGAGAGTTCATCCCCGGCCAGAAGAAGTCCTGTCTTACCCGCTCTAGAGTCCGCTTGAGCCCATATGGCCTCCATGGTGAATCATGGGCCCTGCCGGAGAACAGATTCTCTCAAGCTTTGGGAACGACTAGTTTGCTTGGATACCCGATCTGCCTGAGTGAAAACCCTAAAGAGGATCCCCTTGTGGAGCTTAAAGCTCACCTTAGCATGTCGGGCAGACTGAGCGGGACGACCCACCAGTTGTCGCAGGCGTTGGACATCCAAGTCCCTGGCCTGAAGAAGAACCATGGTAGCGGGATCAGCCCTTGCAAGAACCTCGTCAGAGATCGGCTGAAGAACAGGACGCAATTCCTGTCCTGCTTCTTGGCTTTGGCGCGCGTGGTAACTCCCACACACGCCTGCACGGGCAGATCCGTAGACACAGACTGACTGCGTCCATCTGCAAAGGTGATGGTATTCCCTATGAGAAGGGAAATACAGAGGTCGCTCCACCACGATGGCCCATACTCGCCACAGAAGTAGGGGGTGGAGATAGGAATGAGTACAGAAGGACGGGTGGAGGTAAAACCAGCCTCCAACCCGCACACATCATAATTGGCGCCCCCCCTGAGCCTCAGGGGAAACCAAATCCTTAACCACAAAGAGCGTTTGTGATGCATCCCCGAATCCCTGATGTTAGTCGAAACTAAGGAAGAAACCACCAACAGAAGACATACTGTGGACACTCTGTACCACCAGAAGAGCAGGATGGATCCCACGTTTAAGCCAGAGGCACTAGACGCGGGAAAAGGACTTAAACCCCATGTAACTACCGGCCGGTGGGTGGTCATGTGACGTAGCCTCACTCAATGGCAATGTTGACGCTCCATCACAATTGAAGTTATGTGGATAATTAAGTCATTTCCGCCCTGCCCACAAATAAAGGAAAAAGAATATTCATATGGCTTGAACTAGTGTAGCTGGGCGTCCCCCAAAACATAAATTGTGAGTAATGACACAAATCACGCCAACGAAATGTGGTTCATTGGGTGGAAAGGTGAACCAGATTGATAGTTTAACAAGGCTGGTAACGGTAAGGTGCTGGTCCCCCCATTTTTTTTGAACAACTGAGTATGTACTCACTAAAAGGGGGAAAAGAGTCAGTTTTAACCCAGCAGTGGCCCTAAGAGACTCGAAACCAGTCAGAACGGTGGGACCTCTTTGCTGACCAGTCATTTACCATGTACGATAGATAGTTGGGGAAAATCTACAGGGGGAAAAACTTAAAGTTAGAGAGAAAGAATTCATAATTTTTGATTGAAGAAGCCAGGTTACTTAACACGAACCATATTCGTGATTTCAGCCCTTCACCCTTTACCCTTCGCCACCTTACCACCCCTTCGTCTTTCACCCCGTGAGGTGGTTGGAAGATGGGCCATGGTGTTGGGGGGAACAAAACACCGGTATTACAAAGCTCCCAGCCCAGTACCACTTCCAGGGATAGGAGTTTGAAGCTCGCATATCGAGCAGAGAACCGAAAGAAGTCCGCGGAAGAGAAGTTCGAGACCTCGTATCTCCAGGACGGGAGAGTTTTCGAGGGGGCAGGTATACTTGTTCCTCAGGAGAGAGAGACAGGGAATTGAGAAAAGCATGGAAAGCATTTTATACTTAGAGGCAGGCAAGGGTCCCAGTGATTAAGGGAGGGTTAATGTTTATTTCCCCCTCCTGTCCGGAAATTTAGGGATAACGGGAAAATGTTGAAGGCCATAAAAGCTTTAATAGAAGCGGAACTATATTATTTTATCTCAGTGTGAGTAGAGATACATTGTGAACGATTTGAGGTAGTCCCTCTTTTGGTGTGAGGAGAGATCATGAGAGCAGAAATTTAAATTTGTCTCTCATGCGGAGAGAAATATCAGGTGTAAAAAAATCAGTTTTTACAAAGTTGTTGGTTTTGTGACTTAGAAAAGAGGTTTTTTACTTCCCAGAAGGAGAATGGGGAAAGAAACACATTACCGTAGTGCTTACCTTATTGGGGTGGAATTAGTGCAAAAGATTGCGTGGTGCGTATGGGAGTCAATGCTGTTACAGGAAATAGCGGTATGCAAAGAGTGACAGTGTGACAGAGGTGACCCCGACTCCCAGCTTCACCGCGTAGCTGCCGTTTGTTTTTCCCCGGGAAAAAGAAAAAAGAACAAAAAGTGAAAGATTTCTATTTGTGCCCCCTGGGGCATTAAAAACAAAAAAAAAAGAGATTTACTATTTTTGTACCACAAGTTATGAAAGGAAGAAAAGAAAAAAGGAAAGTTTCTATTTGTAACCTCGGAATTTCTAATTTGTGCCCTCAATGGTATTGACGTGAAAGAAAAAAAAAGAAGAAAGTTATAATTATTTTATTGTGATAATAGGTTTTGCATTTTTTTGTGTGTGTACTATTTCTAATATGTGTTAGGGTGTTGACATGTTCCTTTTTATGGTTGCTCCAACTAACCCGTTTAAGGGTTTTATTTTTTGGTAGATATTCATTTTGACCCTACCCCCCACCTCAGGAGACCGATAAGCCCTCAAGCCTTCTCTTTGCTCGAAAACCTGCAGCAAAGGGGCAGGGCGTTTGAGGAATCGCTGTCATTACCCCAAGAGGATTAAGTAAATTTTTGTCCCCTTTTTCAGGAACTGATGGCCCCCCACCCCAAACCTCTTCCTGCGTATTAGCAGGGGGAACAAGCGTTGGGGAGTCAATAATTCCCTTTCCCTTCTGAAAATATCTCTTCTTTCCGCTTTCCTAATGTTTCAGTTGATTTTTCCCCCCTTGCCCCTCAGAGTGTGGTGATCAACTTCTCCTCCGTCAACGGCTAGTAAGGTAGGTGGTGGAGTTGTAATTACCCGCTCTGCCCAAAATAAAAACAACTACCTTTATTGATTATTTTTTTCTGGTTGTTGTGCGAGATTTTTCCTTTGTTTTGAGTTATGGGTTGAATGAGCATATTATTGAATAGATTTTGTTTTAGTAAAATTTTGTAATTATTACTGTAAGTGTGTGTAATATTTGTGCCCAAGTGATTTTGTTTTTTTTTCCCGTCCTCCAAGTTTCACGGGAAGACAAGTGACCCACTAGGGTGCTGTCCTGTGGGCTTCTATGCTTTTCATGATTTCTGCACAACTAAGTACCAGGTCCTTGTGAAACCTTTTCATATACCCTTTACACCCCCTTGTTGTTACAAAAACCTTCTTGAAAAACCTTCTCCTCACTAAAGCTCCTATCTAGTTTTTTCTTTTCTACTTTTCATCTTTTAGGTAGGATTTCCGCTATTTTTGTGTATCATTTCTACCCATCTTTTTTTTAAGATGTTTGGTGATTCCATTTGTTTATGTAAATTTTATTCATTTTTTGTATAAGGGCGGTATAAACAATTGTTGTTGTAAAATTTCCGTTAGAAATTAAGTAAGAAAGAAAGACAGACCAACAGAACATTTATGAGAACTAAAACATTATATAGAATTTATTTCCAGAAAACTATAGGTATTTGGTCGTTTTTTATTTCTTTCCATATGGGAAAAACATTATGTATTAAAAAACTTTCATATATGAGGTTTGTAAAATTCCAAAATGATAACAGTATGCAAATTATTTATGGGAAAAAATACATTACCACTAGATTATCATATCTAACCCCAGTTATTTAAGTAAAAGCTGTTTTTTGTTTTTTTACACCGGAAATTTGATTCTGTTATTTGTATATACATACTTACGGTTTTGTGAACACATAATTTAATCAGTCAAATATTGCCCTAAATTTTTATATCATAACTAGTTGAGATTGTTTTGGGTGTTAAATCCTGACGGAAGATCAATATGGGATGAATTTTATGGATAAAATAAGTTCAACAAGCGGAACCGCAATCTGGTTTTTTTTGAGGGAGAAAAAACCCTTACCTAACTATGTGCAAAATGCAAAGATAGGGCAGACAGGCTTAAGAGAGAGAGAAGAAAATTAAACTAACAGAGGGACAGCAGAAGAGAATAAACAAACAGAGGGTAGCTGATAGAAAATAAACCTACAGATGGCAGCCTGACAATTTGAAGAAAACAGATTACAGATGTAAGCAGAAGCCAGTAAGAACGCCACTTTAAGTTGAGGCAGTTTAGAATGAGAGAACTGATGCTGAAATTAGAAGATAATACAGGCATCGAGCGAACCTACCCAGCCTCCAGCCCAGTCCGGTTTCCGCAGCCATGCCAGGGTCAACCCAAAAGCGGCAGTTATAAACCAAAGAATTGCCACCTTTGTAGGAAAAAAACGGATGACATTGAAAGATATTTTTTTCTATTTCGATTTTGAAAGTCACGCAACGTCATTGTGGTTGGCCAAAGGAAAAAAGTTGGACATTGTATAATGCGTCATTGATTTACGGTATTACGCTTTTTGACAATTGGTACCACTCACTGCAGCGGAAAACCAAGAATATAACTAGGGAATCAGTTGAAAGCAGAAACTCCTCAAGAAATTCAATGTTCCCTGCGATCGTTATCACGAACGTATAACCGTTTCTGTGCGGGCCCCTTAAAAAAGGAAAAATCGTTTTTCCATCGTTCTGATCCGTATGAGTCCATTGTTTGTGGATTCGCATGGAATCGATTGTCTAAAACGAACAAAACTTTTCAATCACTGGGGGGTGGGGGGGGGCAGATCTCCTTCTTAGAGAACAACTTTTTTCCAAGCGTGAGCAAAGAATCTGGCCCACTTTCCTTAAAGAAAAGGCAATTTAGAAAACGTGGGAAGGAAAATGGTGTCCCAGGTATGGCTGATCAGTAAAAAATTTGTATCGCTCACCCAGAAGACGGGCGTGGCTAGAAAGGAAGAAGTTTTTCCAACTTTGAGTCCTCATGCGTTCCCCCAGTACTTATCCATCAGGAACAGTGGAAGTTACAGGAAAGGAAATCGTTGGGTCATTTTGAGTGCCCACAAGGAATAAACCTATCCCTAGGAATGGACGAGGTCATCGTTTTCCGCGGTTCGAGTGCTTAACGTCCCATAAACCAGTACTCAACCGCCGAAAGACCGATTAACTCATCCAGCAAACGTTTTTCCGAGGTCCCTTAACAACGAACCACCACGTAAAGACCCTTTTGGGGCCAGTTATTTCCGTGGAGACATAACAGAAAAGGTTTCCACAAAAATACAGTGTTCGGCCTTGCCGATCAGACAATTTGCAATGTATCTTTATTGTGATGGTGCAAAGTTCCATTTGAGGGAAAAAATTGGCCCCTTTTCAAAACAACAAATGAATCAAAACCCGCGTAGTCCCTCCCTGATTGTGAAGGAAGGCCATGATTTGCACCAGATTTCACTCTGTTTGAAGACTGGTGTTAAAAAACGTAGGCCACAATGGGATTGGCAGGCTTTCGGTTTTTGCCGAGACTCCCCGGGTTCACTACTGGCTGGTGTAACGGAACACTTTCGTGCTTCAAGTACCAGGTAAGCTCAACACTGTCCCAAAAAGTGTAGGTTCAATTTGGAATGGCAAGATTGGAAAACGTTTTATCCGCTGGCGAAAATTTTTCAGTCGAATACAACCGTACTACTCTACCTTCCGGTTTTTTCTTACCGCCTGAGGGTATTGATACCACAGTCTGTCGACTTAGAATTTCTTGGGCAATTTTGCCAGGAGATCGCAACAGTAAACATGGTGGTGGCTGGGAAGAGATCCCGTTTGTTTCTTGGTCTTTGTGGAGAAAACTAAATCAAAACGTCAATAGAAGCAAGGAAAAAAGGCTAAAAAAGCGCTAAAGTCCCTCAAAAAAACTGGAAATGAACTCCAGATTACCCCAACAATGATTTTAAAAGAAAATGCAGGGAAAGAGAACACCGAGACGCTTGACGAACAAATACTTACTGGCTGCTAAACAGACTGTTCATGACCCGTCCCCAACGAACAAACCCCACCGTACATACTGACTCGAACTATTTCTCAACATGTGGAGTAACTGGACAGGACAAACAGACAAGTTGTTGGTTATCCAAAACCACCTTTCGAAACACAGTTGCTGCACAACGCCTCAAGATAGCATTGGATATCGCTGGTCCACTTGGCTGGAAACAAAAGAACAAAAAAAGCGAGTTCTCTTGATTCATTATATTGCCCAGTGGTGGTCACAAAGGAAAGAGTTAACGAAACTACTGCCGCTCATGTTGACCCATCTGCCAAAAGACACTCCGGAAAGTGTTCGGCGTCGCCCCCCATGGTGCACCATAGGCACAAAAGCCTCCTCATTTCCGTCCATTTCGGAATGGTAGCTATTGATTCTTGTTTTGGACCCGCTACCACTGGGACCCCTTCATCGGGAATATCGCTATATCCTTTGACTTTGGTGGATCCAGCAACAAGGTAGCCCAGAAGCGATTCCACTGTAATAAAAAATGGGATAATAACGAGTTTATTTGTTTTATTTGGGTTTAATATTAATGGTATTTTTTTTTTTTCTGCCCCGCTAAGCCTTACTATGCAATTAATTTTCCAGAGTGGGTCTTCCAACGAAATTCTCTCCGGATTTGTTGGAACGCGCAACTACAAATATCCTGATCTCCATGAAAGAAATTTAACAGACTGTTTGTCAATTCTCTTCCATTTCCAAAACCCACGCCATATCATTCCCAATCGAAGTGGCATTGGTTTGAAACGTTTCAAAGGAAAACCGTTGAAGTCCCAGTTTGAAGAAAGGTTTGCCAGGAGGAAAAGAGCCCCAGGAAGGGATCGTTTAGACCGTCATTGCTTTTTTGTTGGCCTACAGGGAAAATGTGCCGACGAAACGCTGGGATTCTTCCACCATTTGATCTTCTTCTTCTTCTTCTTTCTTCTCTTCTTCATTCTGTTCTTTCTCTTTCTTCTTCTCTTTCTTCTCTTCCCTTCTTTTTCGACACGTCACCAAGGGGTCCCCCATTGGATCAATTGCATGACACACTGGACGGAAAAGACGGACCATACCTGACAGTCAAATGTTTTACTATACGTTTTTTTTTTGAAAGGCATAATCGTTTGAAAAGATGCATGTGAGCTTGCCACAACAGTCAGCTGAGAGGAAAACTGATGTGTACAAATGTCTTATGCCGGACAGAAAGCAAGGCAGAAGTATTCCTTCAGCGTTGGGGAAAATAAAGTCCTTGTGCTACTAACCGAGAAGAACATAAACAAGCCCCTCGTGGTTTATGTGGAAGGTTCCCTTTTTTCAGGTGGTCGAAAAACTTACCTGAAGTAAAAAATAAGAACAAAATGGTGCAAAACACGTGCTGAGATAGGTATTACCCAATGTGACACAATGTGAAGAAGTAATTGAAACGTACAAAAGGTTTTGCCAATCAATCAGTCGTTGAGTGAATATGTCCTGTGTCAGAAACTGAATGTCCACCATGACAGACCATTATCCGTGATGAATGTTGTACCCACTATCACGTACATGGACAGAGATTCAAAAGGTTTAATGAAAAAACAGCAATGTATTGCGAGTTTACAGCTACAAGTGACTAGAAGAAGTTGTACCCCCTTTCCTATATCTGTCCTATCAAAGTTGAAACCCTAATGAGGAATGATGTTCTGTCCCCTAATAAATTTGTCTACAAGTCCAAACGAAACAGCTCCAAGACATATGAAAGACTTTCCAGGATGTGTTTTTGACCGGATTACCCCAGGTACCATAACAGGGTAATTGAACCCCAATTAGTATTCAGTTAAACTTACAGAAATACCAGTGTTCGAACCAGACCCGAAAACACCCACCATTTGTTGCAAAAAGCAGTGGTTTGAAAGATGAGAAATCAATGTAATCTGCTGGACATTTAAAAGGTGATAGAACCTTCTACAATCACCCGTACAGCTCCACCAGAGGTAAATGGTGGGAATCCAACCTGAAGGAGCAGAGAGTATCCTGCATCGTATTAACAAGAAAAAGTAAAAAAATAAGATCACTGTGTTTTCGATGCCCGGGAAGCCAAATTCCCAGACCATTGCCGAACATCCTGGTGTCAGCTCCTACGGAAAGGAAAATATTATTTGTTAAAAGTATACTGGACCAAGAAGGTGTGACTGGCCAGATTCCAATTGGCTTGAAGCTGACAAGGCAAAAAAGAAACATGATTTATTTAAAGCGAGGACATTTGAGGATTGCAGGAATATCCCAGTATTTTACTGGTTGAAACACAGTGCCCCATGGAAACACAATGTCATGGGCAGATTTTGTTTGACACGTGCCGTGAATATTCCATGGACAAAATGTAACTGTCTTCAAGTGGGAAAGGACTATCCTGTTTTTTTTTTGTCTTTCTTCTATAATGAATACGGGTGATCACAATTTGGACGAGTGCCATTAGTTATGTCTACGACGAATTAAATCAGTGGTAATTTATCATAATTTGCTTATTGAAGAAGACTATTAGTTTTTGCAAAGCAACCAACTACTGATGTTGATGTAATAACATATTTAAATCTTATGATACACGAATGATAAAATCAGATACTATTATTATGTCTCACATGGCTTGGTGATGATGAATTTAATATGTATGTGGTGGGATGGAGCAAAAATAACTGCCTTAAGAATGTTTAAAGTATACATGTTTTTGATTGAGCAAATGAGACAAACCAAAATTGGTATTCCTTTCATTTTGTTCATTGTCAACACTGGGGGAAAAGCACAGTGACAATACCACTAGGGACCAATAAACATTACAAGGTGTTAAAAAAGCATAAATGTATTCCACTATGTGTTATTTTGTATACAAGTCTAATTGAGTAAACATTTGCACTAGGAAATATTCGTCGATTTTCAATGAGGGTTAAGAACCATAAAGATGTAGACAAAGAAATAAAAGGGAAAATGTCTACACATCTTATGTATTAAACACAATAAGTGGGGCTTTGAATTGATAATATCCCTAATTTGAATTAATCCAAGAAATTTGTGAAATTGAATAATGTGAGATGTGGGAGAATCAATATATAATGTTATTATATTAGAAATCAGAACATTGAAAGTTAGAAACATGCTAATTAAGGTGGAACCAGGTGGGCATGAATATCAAAACGATGTGATTACATTTATAGGAGAATCATGTTCGAAGGTAACACCTCAAATGAAATACAAATGGCTGAAGATGGTGTTTTTAAGGAGAAGTAGTATATCCTTTTAAAAAAAATTTTCTGGAGAAAATTAATCAACCCAGGAAGGGGGGTGTCAAGAGACGTGAAAGCCTCAACATCAAGGCATGTTACGCCCCCATCACATGACGTTAGTGAATAGTGAATCATTTCCTCCGTGCCCACACTTAAAAGGAAGAAACTTCCATATGCCTTGACTAGTGGTAAAAACGCGGCGTCCCCCCCAAAATAATTGTGAGTATGACTCATGTCCGAAACGAATAGTGGACAATGGTGAAAGTGACCACTGAGAGAAGTTTCACAAGGCATGTGTAAGGTAAAGGAGTGCTGGTCATGTGTTTATAGAAACCACTGAGTAAAGCAACACCACTCGGATAAGGGTGGAACGAGTCCCCACGTTTTAAAACATCCAGCAAGATGGCCCTAGAGAGACTCGGAACCCTGTCGGACGTGAGTCCTCTTTGCTGACCAGTCATACCAGGTGAGCGAAATAGAAAAAGTTAGGGGAACACGCTACAGGGGGAAAAACTTAAGAAGAGAGAAATATTCATATGTTTGAATTGAGAAGCATGTTACTTACACTAACCATTAATACGAGTTTCAAGTTTGAAGAGCCCTTCACCCATTAACCCTCGCCCTTCACCCTTCGTCCTTCCCCCCGTGAGGTGGTTGAAGAGGCCATGGTGATGGGGAAACACACCGTAATTATTCAGCCCCAGCCAGTACCACAACACCAGGGAGAGGAAAGTTGAAGCCTCGCCCCCATTTCCGCAAGAGAACAGAAGAAAGTCGGCGGAAGTAGAAGTCCGTAGACCTCGTATCTCCAGGACGGGAGTGATTCGAGGGGGCCAGGTATAAATGTCTCAGAGAGATGAGAGCCAGGAATTGAGAAAGCAGGGAAGCCATTATTAAACTTTGAGAGCAGGCCAGGGGTCCCCCTCAGTGATTACGGGCGTTTACTTATAAAATCTCTCACTGGTCCGGAATGTTTGGATAACGTGAAAGTTGAAGGCCATAGCTTTATAGAAGCGGGAACTAGATTATTTTATCTCTTGGTGTGTGAGGAGAGATACATGGTTGAGAAGATTGATATTGTCCTTCTTGGAGTGAAGGAGAGATTACATGTGGTTGCCAGATTTATTTGATCTACTCAGTGCGGAGAGAGAATGTACAGGAGTAAAATCGTTTACCAATTTGGATGTTGCGTGACTTAAGTAAAAATGTTTTTCCCTTAAGAAGCAGGGGGGAGACGAAAAACATTCGGTAGTGCTCCTTATTGAGGTGATTAGGAAAGGATTGTGGCGAGTCGTAATGGAGTAAAATGCAGTCCATGAAAAGCCGGGTTAATGCAAGATGTGACAGTTGTTTGAACATAGGCGCTTGAGGCAAACTTCCTAATTAGTGGCCCAGACTAACCACTAAGAAAACACAGTACGGGTGCCTGAGTTCCCCCGCTTGAACTGCCTTCCTTGTTTTTCCGACCCGCTACAGTCCGTCCCGCGCCTGTAATGCCACTAAATCCTGTTGAGGTGCCAAACTTCCTGTCCCGTATCTCTGGGCGTGCCCAATAAGCTACCTACGGTGCTTTATTCAAGCAAACAACCTCAAGCGGTATGAATCCGCAGCCGCCGACAATCCTGTGGTGCTGTCTCGCCTATACTGACCTCAACTCTGGGGGCAACAGGTGTGGTAAGCATGTTTCGAAGAGAAATCAGATTCCCAAGCTCCGCCTTAGTCCAACTGACGCCAATAACCTAGCGTTTTTTGAGCGCAGCCCTATCCTCCAAACTGTTCCCCGAAGGACCTCGTCCCGTTTACTCCTTTATCATGGACCTGAACTTCACCTCCAGTTACGTCCCCCCCGGGGTAAGATGGAAACGTTTTACGCCAGAGCCAAACCAGCAAAAAAAAGTCCAGCATTAAGACCGGCGCCTACCAATTAAGAGTAAGCACACAACTCCCATTGCAGCACCCTAGATAAACCATAAAAAAGTGGGCATGTGCCTTTATAGATCCACCAGACAATGGTAAACGTACCAGCTACCTTGTCAAAATGCTCTAAAGAACAGAAACAATGACCTCCACCAAGGACTGAACTCAGGAAGCTTTAATTTTTGGCCTCTTAACTCTATCGAATTGCCTGTTGAATAACACCCTGATATACAGATGCGGGAGTCCCGCGATGAGAGAAATTGATAACCATCACTTCCCTAACGATGTGCGTTCCTGTCTAGCAGTCTCCGACTCTGCGCCAGAGCCTCCAATCCTACTACTAGCACTTCCCTACCCCAGAGCAGGCCCTCTTCCCAAGCGCAGAGTATGCCTCTTCCCTACACAGATGCTTTTCCCCTGTCCCTTAGCAGCCTCCTCTTGCGCAGATGCCACCATCATAACTAGCATCTACCCTACGCAGGGCTGCATCCTCTCGTCGCTGGTCGCTCCTGAAAACATCAGGAACAGACGGATATCCTGGAGCAAGGAATCCCACCACTTCCCCCACACGTGGAAGGAAGCACCCGTTATGAACTCCACCCCTTGGCTCTCGACCATTTCCCATGGAGGGAAAAAGTCTTCCGGGGCGTACTCCTTACGAGGTGGAAGCTATGGAGAAGAGAGGGATTTCGGTTTTTTATTCTTCGCACTCAACAGAACCCACAGTTGCTTAGCGATTACTCACAGAACGCTTTTCGAGCGGAAGTGGCCAGTTCGTGAGTACTCAGCCAGGAAAGATTCCCCCTAGCGAAGATGTAATTGACAGTACTTCCTCGCAGGAACATCGGCTACAGCAACTGTAAGTCACTGTAGTCGAAGTACAGGTCAACTAATATAGGGGACTAAATTTAGGAATAACCTTTCTTCTCGACGGCTGCGTCGCCCAATAAACCACCAGCACCGGAAACCGTTGCCCATGACAACCTAATATCCTACGGTTTCTCCAAATAACAGGGTGAAAGAGACAATTCCACATGAAAGAAACAAATTAACGCGCTCGTGACTTATCCGTCCCTCCTTGGTTGACTGACTGCGAGAAACAGCAAAAATAAAAATTAAAAAAGTCCCAACGTCCAATGTCCCCAGGCTGCTCCCCACTCCTGGCAACAACCGCCGCTCCACAACAACAACAAACATAGCGAGTGGGCTCACCCGACAAAATACTTAAAAAAAAAATGGTCCAGGCTGCTCCCACTCTGGCAAACACCCGCCCTCCAACACACACGAGCAACCGTGCGTGGGCTCAAAACCGACCAAAGAAAAAAAAAAAAAAAAAAAAAAAATGACAGAAAGAAAACGGTTAAGAAAATGAAAAAGTGACACTAACCGCCCCGAACATCCCACCACCTGTACCTTCCCAAATAACACCCGTTGAAGAAAACTGGTTTAACTAACAAAAACAGGAAAGGAGACAGCGTGGCAACAGAAAAAGGCAACAGTCCCTACCGGGACCGTATCTGCGGTGAGGCCACCCGTCGGAAAAGAGGAGGTCCCTGGTCGCGGTCGATTTCCCCCTCCGTCTCAACTCGATCCGCCCAGTCAACACCAGAGAATGTTCTTATCGCCCACCCAAGACACCCAATACACGCATTAGAGTCACCCAGCCAACCAACCCACAAAACCCAAAAAACACGGAGAGAACAAGCTAACTAAACGTAAATACAAACAACAGACAGCAACTGGACAGTACTCCGCGCAAACGAGAGAGACCTGCCAGAACCTTCACATCCCGATGAAAGCCCCCACAAATTGTCCGACCGACCCCTGGAGGTTCTGCCCTGACAGGAATCGGTCTAGAGGGAGTGGACGTGACCTCAACACACCAACCCCCGCAAAGACCACAGACAAGATAGATTACAATACAAAACACCATTTTTCTATTCACACAGCACACAACCATAGTCCACAAAAATAAGCATTCCCACACAACACAACACTGCACAATCACAATTTAAGCATTTCAACGACCCACAAACACCATTCACAATAGTCACAAACCAGCATTTAAACCCCGCACACAAACATAGCCATAATCAAATACGCGTTTTCCAACACACGTTCCTTTTGTGCTTCACGTGGTTCCCCTCACCCCTGTCTCTCCAAGGCCCTCTGAGAGTACCGTGTCAAATCAGGTGTCCCAAACCGGGCTGTTCTTGATAAAGAGTCTTTAAAATGCCGACACCCTTGACACACACACACACCCAAATTGCACGACACAGAGCTAACCCCCACTGGTCACATGGCTGTAGGAGGTCGAGGACAGTGGAGAACGCATCCCGTGGGATGAGGCGTTGCCCGCCTGAAGGTCCCGGACGGGGTTAGGACCATCCAGCAAAGTCCACGTGCTCCTCACACTGCACGGCCCCGACAGCGCAAAGCTCGGGTGAAGCCCCCGGAAGGAGAAAAAAACGGAAGGAACTGGAAGGAAAGAAGGTACTAGAACCCCGCAGTCAGAAACGGTCTGAATTTGCTGGTTTTTTTATATAGCGCTTAATCAAACGAATTTCTCTAAGCGTTTTACAAAGCATACTACATTCACCCCCTTCTCATATACAATAGTACACCCTACACCTAGCACAAATAACTATTACTACAAAACAAACAAATCCAATCACGAGTGTGGACATTCACGTATTTTTCAAGTATCACTGCAAACACTTAATCCTATAACTTTCAGTCATACAAAAAATTTACATGAATGGAGAACATACACATACACTACATTTGAAAAGGCCCAGACGGCTATGAGTTAGGTTGTCCCCCCCACCCCCCCCCCACATTGATTAATTATGAGAAAATAGACGGCTTTTAAGTTTAGACTTGAAAGAAGGGTAAGAATCTGAATGTCTGAGAGAGTCTGGCAGTCTGTTTTCACGTCGCTGGAGCTTGAAAAGAGAAGGATCTTTCACCAATAGTAGTCCTGAAGCGAGTCATTCGTAGAAGGCGGTCGTCAGCACAGGAGCGTAGTTGTCGAAGGGGTGTAGATTTTAAAGAGGTCGTGAGATAAGAAGGTTCCATTTTTAAAGAGAGCAGAGAAAGTGGAGTTGAGATTTTGTACGAGATACGGTTTGGGGACAGATAGCCATGAAGCGAGTGAAGTAAGGCGAAATGTGTATGTTCTTGAGTGGTGGATGGGGAAAAATAAAATAAATGCTTCTCAAAATGACCTTCAGCAAGCTTATATTCTCCAAGGGGAGAGACCATCCTCCAATAGGGGGGGAAACTCATAACCATAACTCCTGGGCATATACCGATAAATTTTAAAACTTGGGGGTTCTCCTCAGTGACCGCAGAAAGTGGTAATTTAAAATCCTCTGCCTTTTCAGTTTTAAGAAGAATGCAATCCCAAAAAGGCTGGTGTGCAATACTGGGAGTATGTTGTTGAGTTTTTCAAAAAACCAAACCAAAGGTGCCATCTAAAAGCAAAGAAACAAGCTACATTTTCTTGTGAAAAAGGGGCTAAAATACAACAAACTAAAAAATTCCAAGGAAAAGACCGAGCACCGTTCCAGCAAAATTACAGAGCATTTGAGAAGCATTTATTTTATTTTTTCCCCATCCACCCCCTCAAGCACATACTGTTAGTTAGGCAAATCATCTGCCACTGCAGGTATGAATGCGTATCTCCCCCATTTCTTCAATCTAAGACATAAAGCAAGCTTTGTTTATAATTCAAAAATTTCTTGCAGTCATTGCAACACCAAGCTGCTCTGTAAGTTGCTGGAACGGTGCTCGGTCTTATCCTTGGGAAATTTTTTTAGTTTGTTGTATTTTAGGCCCTTGCGGATTTATTCCAAGAAACTGGCCCTCACATTGTGTCTTAGAGGATATCTTTTTATATTTCCCACTTTCACAAGAAAATTAGCTTGTTTTGCTCTTTCATGATTTTTTTTGCTTCTTAATGCACCCTTTTGGGTTGGTTTTTTGAA
>JAFLJL010017725.1:6040-11040 GCA_018398815.1 Conus ventricosus | reverse complement strand
CGTAGGGAAGAGGCTGCTAGGCAGAAGCCCTACGTAGGGAAGAACGTAGGAAGAGGCAAGGCTCCGTAGGGAAGAGCTGGATAGGATGGAGGCTTTGCGTAGAGAGAGACTGACAGACAGGAGTTATGCATAAGGAAGAGGCTATTCAGCGTAGGGAGGAGCTGCTCAGCGTAGGGAGGAGGCTGCTAAACAGGAGGCTCAGCGTAGGGAGAGGCTGCTCAGCGTAGGAAGAGCTGACAGGCAGGAAGCCCTCCGTAGGGAAGAACTAGACAGGATGGAGGCTCTGCGTAGGAGGAGATGGAACAACTTCTTTCGCGTCTCCCGCATCTGTAAGTCAGGGGGGTTAATCACCAGGCAGTGATAGAGTTAGAGCCCAAAGTTAAAGCTTCCAGAGTTCAGACCTAGTGAGGACATTGATATGTTCTTAGAGCATTTCGACAAGGTTGCTTGTTCATACCAATTGTCTGAGGAGCAAAAGGCTATGCACCTTTTCTCTGGATTATCTGGTGCTGCAAGGGAGTGTGTCTCACTCTAAATGAAGTGCGTCTATGCAGACATGCAGTTGCTCTGCGTAAGCGTTTCCACCTTACCCCGAGACCTACAGGAGGAAGTTTAGGTCCATGAAGAAGAATAATGATGAGACCTTCGTGCAGTTGGTGATAGGCTGCGCAAGACGCTAGGGTACTGGCGTCAGTTAGCTAAGTTGGAGCTGGAGGATCTGATCCTCATTGAACAGCTCACCAACACTGTGTCCCCAGAGTTGAGGATCCGGATAGGCGAGACAGCACCTCAGATTTCGCGGCTGCGATTCACACAGCTGAGGTGTTTGCTGAAGCTCGCAGGGCTTATGGCATCGCCCCAGATACGGAGAGGAAGCCCTCCACAGGATTTAGTAGCAATAAGGCGCCGACAACTGCTAGTGGGGTGAACAAGGCAGGCAGTTCATCGGGACCTCAGCACCTCGATTTTGTTTTCTTTGTGGTCGTCCTGGCCACATAAGAAAGATTGCCCTAGAGCCGCTGGTAGTCATGGGGCTAGTGCTTTCCAGCATCCTCGCGCCTCGGCTAACGTGGGGTCCATCCAAGCTTCTGGTGGTACAGAGTGCCCTGTGTTTCTTTCTGTTGTTGGTTCATCCTTGGTCGACACCATCAGGATTCGGGAGCATCAACACTCTTTGTGGATAAGATTTAGTTTCCCCTAAGGCCCGGCGGGGCGCTAGTTTATGATGTGTGCGGGTTGGAGGCTGGTTTTAACCTCCACCCGTCCTTCTGGTACTTATTTCTATCTCCACCCCCTACTTCTGTGGCGAAGTATGGGCCATCGCTGTGAGCGACCTCTGTATTCCCTTATCGTAGGGAATACCATCACCTTCGCAGATGGACGCAGTCAGTCCGTGTCTACGGATCTGCCCGTACAGGCGTGTGTGGGAGTCACCACACGCGCCAAAGCTAAGAGGCAGGAACAGGAATTGCGTCCCGTTCTTCAGCCGATCTCTGACGAGGTTCTTGCTAGGGCCGATCCTGCTTCCATTGTTCGTCTTCAGGCCAGGGACTTGGATGTCCAACGCCTGCGACAACTGGTAGATCGTCCCGCTCAGTCCTGCCCAACACGCCAAGGTGAGCTTCAAGCCCACAAGGGGATCCTCTTTAGGGTTGTCACTCTGGCAGATCGTGTGGCCAAACAGCTTGTTGTTCCCCAAAGCTTGAGAGAGTCTGTTCTCCGGCAGGCCCACGATTCCCCCATGGCAGTCATATGGCTCCAAGCGGACTCTCGAGCGAGTTAGGCAGACTTCTTCTGGCCAGGGATGAACTCACAGGTTAGACAGTACTGCCGCAGTTGCGATGTCTGCCAACGGACAACGCCTAAGGGTCGCTTGAAGCGTGTTTCCCCTAGGTCAGTGCCACGGTTGGGGAGGCATTCAGCAAGGTTGGGGTCGACCTGGTGAGACCCATTAATCCACCATCCGATCGCGGTCACCGCTACACTTCGTAGTGGTAGAATCTGCGAGTCGATACCCAAGGCTGTCCCGCTTAGGACTATCGATGCCCCTACTATTGCTGAATCTCTCAGGCAGATTTGGACACGCACTGGCGTGCCCAAGAAGAAGTACGGCCGGAAGTTTGTACTGGAGAGCGATCATCATCCTCTCCAGTGCTTGGACCGGATCCGGCCAGTCAGTCATCGACTCATGAGTTAGGCAGTGGAGCTGCAGAGTCATGCGTTCACTTTCCGTCATATCAAGGGTTCCTGTAATACGGATGCTGACATCTTAGCCGAGCTCCGTAGTTAGCATATTGGAAAATCAGTCAGAGGGACACCTCCCCTCAACCAGGGTTAATCCCTTTTTGGTCTCTGTATCAGGTGTAGTGACAGTTGTCACTTCAGTAGGTTAACGGTAGTGAATCACCATGGTTCGGATTGTTACCTTCATGGTTGGAAGGTTTGCTTAGTTGTTTGATAAATGTAGTATTATGTATTTCCCCGTGTGATTCTATCGTGGAATGTTTGTATTGGATTCATCGTACTCTGTCGATCACAGAGAGTTGGGTTCGGTCCCATTGTTGTGAGGTTTGCACATGCGACAAGGTTCAAAGGATGCACTGTATCTCAGAGAAACAGATGCTTTTAGAAGGGGGGTTTGTCACGAGTTTGTCACGAGGCCTACGACGTTCGACCCACCTAGGTTGGCGGAATTACTTATTTGTTTATTGTCGTTGCTGTCGTCGTGTACCCTCCCTTAGTGTGGCTTGTGGTGCGGTTGCACCTTGGTATAGTTCGCTCAACTTCGTTTGCTTTCTCTCTCTCTCTCTCTAATTCCACCGCCCGTGCTATCATCCTGCAAGTTCACGGGTGGCCGGTACCTTTCTCTCGAACTTTCTGTCCATCGGCCTCTCGCCTGCTTTTTAACCTGTCGCACGTGCTTCGTTTCTTTTAGTTTGAAGTATGCTCACTCTGTGACGCAGCATGGCATGTTGGTCGCCATTGCTGAGGGAGGTTAGCTCTTCACTCGAGCGGAAGATGTCTCTGGGGCGCCTGCTCCAGTCCTGGTTCTTTACCTTAATCGTCGAGAGTACAGTCAGTACTTTCAATTCCTGCAGTCGGCCTGTAGAGAGGACATCATTTCTTCTGTCTCCGCATCTTCGCCTCTGTCCTCTCGACTGGACAGAGGGTAAGAGAGTCCTTTGACCCGCCTCTTCGTGGTCACCCACGGGTAGCTGGTAAGCATCAGTTTCGTGGTCTGTTGTGGTTGGTTTGTTGTTGTTAGCCGGCTTAGTCTTCGCCTTTTTGCGCAATTTTCTTTTGTTTTCGAAATTGTAAAGAAATATTGTGTGAGACCTTTTCTCTGGTTAATTCCATCTTTAACCTGGCCATTCTAAATTATTTCCAAAATTCTTTCTCCTGTTTATGTATCTGGTGATGCGGTAGTCGGTGGGAAGGGAGAGAACCTGGTGATTCAGGGTTGGAACTTGCTTGGTCTCGCTCGTCCGCCCCTGTCACATTCGCCGGACTTTTATCCTTCGGCCACCGTCTGTTTGTGTGTGCAAGAGAACGAGTTTTATGTTCACGAGCGTGCGTACGCATGATTTGTCGTTCGATGCGTGGTTGGAGATTTGTGTTATTTTGAAATGGTGTTTATAAAATGTGACAGTTATGCCATTGAATTACTATTTGCAAATGTGTGGCAGTTATTAAGCGATGGTCGCTGTGTTGATTTATTTCCTAAGGAAGGAAAACGTTAAGCGTGAGTGAGAGAAGGGTGAAGATAATTCATATTTGTTTTATAACCTGTTGATTTAATGCAGTCTTTTACCTGCATCGTGTGAGAAGACTTAATTCAATGGATTTACGTGTGCGTTGAATACACTTCCCCTCGCCCATCATGCGAGTGGCTAAGACTTGACAGCAATGGTCAGATGGTACTGACGGCAGGTTCCAGTATCCTTCTTCCTTCTTCCTTCTTCCTTCTTCCTTCTTCCTTCCTCCTTCCTTCTTCTTTTCCTCCTCTCCGACTCTCCTCCCAGCTACGTCCTCCCCCCTCCCGGGGCTTCACCTGGAGCACGAACTGGATGGTGCCACGTGCTGGTCGAGGCCACGTTCTGGCTGAGACCACGGACGGGATGGTGCCACGCGCTGGTCGAGGCCACGCCTTGGTCGGGACCGTGGACTGCTAGAAGAGCCCGCCGTCTTGACTGGCCGGCCTGGACCCCCGTCCAGGACCTCCAGTAACAGCTACGTCCCCCCCCCCCCCCGGGACACGCTCTTCACTGCCCGTTTGGGAGTCGAGGGTGTCGGCTTTGGGCGACTCCCTGCGAGAACCAGCCCGGCTCGGAGCACCTAGTGCGACAGGGTGCTCCCTGCGGACTTGACAGGGGCAGGGACGTGGACGCACTCCATGGTGTGAGAAAGGATTGATACTGGGAATATTCCTTTATAATTGTGTATATGTCATATGTGCTGGAATGCTGTAATTGTGATCGTGTACGTCGTATGGCGAAATATTTATTTATAATCGTGCAGTTGTGGGTGTGGGAGTGCTTGATTGTGATTGTGCATGTTGTGCGCGTTGGAGTGCTTGATCGTGATTGTGCATGTTGTGTGCGTTGGAGTGCTTGATCGTGATTGTGCATGTTGTGTGCGTTGGAGTGCTTTATTGTGATCGTGCATGGTGCGTGTGTTGGAATGTTTATTTTGCTGGTGTGAATAAATGGGGTGTTGTATCGTAATCTTTATTGTGTGGTCTCTTGCGGAGCGTGTGAGGTCAGTCACTCCCTTCACTCCCACCTAGACCGATCCTGTCAGGGCAGACCTCCAGGGGTCGGTCGTGACAGTGTGTGTGTGTGTTAGCTTGGAATGTTCTCGGTTATTTCCCCTCAGATCTTCCAGATAAAGGGTTACAGCCCCTGTGAGCATTCATCTGAAATTACCTCCCATACGAGGCAGCTTTTTCCGTCTTTTCTTTTTTCACCCCTGATTCTTGCGAAACCCGTTTCTGATTTTTT